>PVIJ01019225.1:0-24103 GCA_004024925.1 Scalopus aquaticus
AATATATATTATAAAAAAAAAAAAAAAAGCAGGTAGGTCTAATTCCAAAAGGTGAGATCTTTCCCCTATACTGCAGGCCTCCGAGGAAGAATTGACTGCAACATCCCCTGCTGTTACAACTCCCTGTTTACTCTTTACAGTATCCACTGAGTAACATGTTTTCTTTTGTATTTCTTGATATATTTTGAAATTCTTCACATGAGGTCACTGAAACCATGGCTTTCTTTATTTAATGGAAAAAAAAACAAAAAACAAAAACAAAACTCTTCCACCAACTGTATTTTACCGGTGAAGGGAAAGATGAGACAGTCCTTGCTTTTACCATTTCCAGTCTGAATATCTGCCCAGAGGATCTCAATATGGGGAGAGAGGAGTATGAGGACTACTTATTTCAGATTATTAAAAGGAAAAGAAGACAAAATGATGCTCATTGAGCACCTACTGTTTACTGGGTTCCTTAAAAATGTAACGTCATTAGACCCTCACAACAACACATTGAGGTTAGCACAATCAGCTCCTCCTTATGAATGAAGAGATTAGGGGTTAAACCACTCATGAGAACCTAGAGTGAGAAACCTGGGGTTGAACCTAGGACTGTCCAATTCCACTCCCGTTTCCCTGTGAGGCATTCTAAGTAAAAATGTTTCTGGTACTTGAATTGGTACATGAATTTATTAGTATGAAAATAGAGCTACACTACAATGTGTGGGGTAATTTGTGAAGCTCAACTCTTCTTTCCCAGCTGGAAGCAAGCAGAGGCCACACCTCTGGGTTTGTGTAGTGGCCTGGGGACTAGTGCTGCAGAAGGCTCTAACAATAGTGAGCCTGGGGGAGGGGTTCTCCTTGGGGAGTCAGGTCCCATCTGCCACTTAGATGTGCTCAGAGAGGAAAATCCATTTGCCAGGGAGCCCTTTAGGGTCTGCTATGTGTGAAGTTAAGAACCGAGAGTGTAAGAGATGGAAAACACCTTAAAGACCATATCCTTTTACCAGAGAGGAAAGTATATTTGTTCTGCTCATGCCTGAAAGCCTGTTAGCCAGCAGCCCCACACAGAACCCCAGTACCCTGGTTCTGCTCCTGCTTCCCTGCCTCCCACTTTCTCCTTTGTTTCCTTTTCTTCTTTTTTCCATTTTCACTTCTGTCTCTGTATCTTCTCTCAGCCTTTCTACTTCCATTCCTGGATCTCTTCTGCTTTTGTCCTCTCTTCACTTCTCTCATTTTCCACTTCACTCATCTTCCCTTTCTCCCCTTTCCTCTTCACTCAGTAAAAGGTCCCACCCACACTCTGCCTGATTCCTCCTAAGGGGCTGAACTTCTTTTCACACTCCCACCAATTTTCTTTCTCAGCCAAACACCATCATCTAAACTCAGAGTGTCTGGGTGCCTGGGTGATATTTAGAAGTAGGTCACAGAAAGGAAGTTGCTGATTTATAAAGTCTAAAAGAGTTGGACGATAAGCAATAAAGTTGGACTTGTCTCAAAGAAAACTTAGCTTTTTTGTGGGACTTCAAATTTGGAAAATGAAATGATTCATTCCCCTTTCCAAGCTGTTTATGAAGAGAAATCTCTCCAGGGGTGAAATTCATCTGATCGGTCAACCAGTAGATACCCACTGAGGGCCTTCCACGCACTGTTTTCCATCCTGAGCATCAGGAGGCTGTGTGGAGGGATGCCCAGTGCCTGCCTTTAAGAAATGTGAAATCTAAGGAGAGACAGATGAATAAATCGTTATAGGGAGATAAATATAGTCACTTTGGGCACTGAGAGTGACATAGAGAAAGCAAATTAGGAAATGCGGTGCAAGTGATGGTGCTGGCAGAAGAAGTGCTATTTTGGCCAGATAGCCAGGGAAGTCTCCTCTGAGCAAGTCACAGATCACAGTGCTGAGTGGATAAGCTATAAGAAGAAAAAGGGCAAGAACAAATGCTACGGCCCTGAGAAAGGAACAAGATGCTTGTATTCAAGAGACATTAAGAAAGGTAGGATGGCTGTGGAAGAACAAAGAAAGGTAGAGCAGTAAATGCTATCAGAGAGAGAAGCGAAAGTCAGATCCTATGGGGCCTAATAGGCCATTAGAATTCAGATAGCAAAAAGTAAACTTTGGAAAGTTTTGTATAGGGTATTTATCTGGAACGGTTCAAATATGTAGCTTTTAGGAGTAGTTTTCAGTATAGACCACTAGAGGCTGCAGCCTCTTAATCCCTAAACCTAAGATTATCAGGACATTTATGGGATCTACTTTCCCTCACTTGGTTTGAATCACAGTGTGATGTTAGTATTCAAGTGACGCTTAGGATGTTAATTCCTGGAATTAAATGAGAACTGACCCTTTCCTCAAGGGTGTGTTTCTCTTTTAGTCATCCTTTTAGGCAGGAATAGCTACCATCCACTTTTTCTTAGGAGTGGGAGAAGGGAAGATGATTGATTTTTTAGTATTGATATGGATTTGGGGTTTGGCTTTTTAGAAATCTTATTTTTGTGGATATGTTAAAATTCCATAGATAGAATTCTTAAAGTAGTATATCAGAGAGTGTTTTATTTATAAATTATGTTACAAAATAAAGTACTAAATATATTTAACTATTTGTCTGTCATTTTCTTAAATACCCAAAAACTATGAATGTATTAATTCTACTCAGCCTAGTTTAATATCCCTGATTGTGCCACCTAACTTCTGTTTGTTTACAATTATACTTTAAGCAAATTCTTAGAATTTGAACAAATCCTATAATGTACCTGGCTAGATCATCTGATTGTAAAATAAACTATTCAAGCTATGAATTCAAGTGATAAAGTGGCAGGATTTTGCATCATTTTTACTCTCTGCTTTCCTCTTTTTTTAAATTAGCAAGAGAAAGGAAATTGACATACTTCCCAATAGAAGCTAGGTTGTCTTATAACCTACCATAGATAAAACATCAGTATTTATGAAGAAGGAAGGAGGGAAACAAAAATATAACATCAGTTTTCTTGCTAAAAGGATCTGACTAGTAGGGAAATACTGCAGCAATACTACTAAACTCTGGATTTTTTTAGTCTTTTAAATTGGACTAGAGACAGTTTCACAAAGTGGGGTCCTGGCTGTCATTTTATCAAATACATTATAGAGTTGCTTCAAGTTACAGTTGATATACAGAGAAAAATCCATTCAACTCCCCACTTGAATGCCCCCTCTGGTCTGAAGTCTGAATGGTTCACAAGCTGTATGCAATTATGTCTATTCTATTGTGGGCAAAGAGAACAGGCAACAGGAGCGGGAAGTCTGTGTTCTAGTCTCTGTCCCAACACTGTTGGTTTGGAAAGATATTAATGATTCATCCTATAGAGGGGCACAGCATGTTCAGTAGACATTTACACACCTAGCAAAGATTATTTAAGCTTGTCAGATGAGGAACAGGAGCCAAGGAATCTGGCAGATCATTCCTTCCCTAGGTGTGTCTGTCACACACTGGCAAGAGTCACACACAGGTCACTCATGGGGCTGGGATGAAATTAATTGCTTGCTTTCAGAAGAGAGCAGTCTTGGTTTCCTCCAGTTCTCAGTAGGTTTCTGAAGAGAATTTAGAATGCTCACATTGGTGGATGAGGTTTATAGTAAAAGTCTATATACTAAACCTAACCACTTAGGTTTCATAGAGTTAAGTCTCTGAGAAACTTATGTCTTTTTTTTTTTTAAGATTTATTTTTTATTTATACATACAAGTTGGGGTACAGACCAGAGGCGTGGGGCAGCGAGAGGGTTCACCAGAGACAGAGTGGGGAGCAGAACAGGCAGATCAGAAATACACTGGTGAGGGGAGCAGTGGGCCAGGCAGGAGAGGTCTGCCGCGCCATGTGGGATTCTCCCCGGCCGGGCATCGAACTTGTGTCGCCGCTGCCAACAGCTCCACAGCGCGGCGCTTAACCGCTGCGCCACTGGGGAGGCCCGAGAAACTTATGTTTTAAGTCTCTGAGTAGCAGCAAAACTTTCTAGTAAGCTTCTCTATTCAGCTTCAAAATAGCAGTCAGATTGAGAGAGGCACAGTTCTCTGAGTAAGTGTATGTCCCTGCTTATCACTTTGAACCTGCAAAGAAGGTTGGACGTGTCATGATGTAGGCATTGTTGAGCTCTTTTAGAAATATTGGTGATCTTGAGCTCTTTTAAGTGAAATATTTTTTTAAATGGCATGACACTGAGAGATTTTCTTTTTTCTTTCTTTTTTTAATGATTGCAGTTTCCTTTTTTGTTTTTTTGAGATTTATTTATGCATACAAGCTGAGGTGTAGGCCAGAGGTGTGCGGGGGTGAGAGGATTCACCAGAGACAGAGTGGGGAGCAGAACAGGCAGATCAACTGAAATACACTGCTGAGGGGAGCAGCGGGCGAGGCAGGAGAGGTCTGCTGCGCCATGTTGGAATCTTCTGGCCAGGTATCGAACTCGCACTGCAGTGGCTCTGGACAGCTTCATGGTGCTGTGTTTAACCAGTTGTGCCACCAGGGAGGCCCGAAACATTTTTTGTTTTAAGTGGTAAACTTACACCCAAAGAACTCAAGGAATTTGTCTGCCTAGTTTTCAGGTGAGAATCCAGTCTCCTGGGTCAGTTAAGACCTGCCCTACTGCAATTACATTGCTATTCATTCTTAATTCATTCATCAAATACTTACTGATTGTCTTGTATTTGCTAATCACTATTGTAGGTACAAAAGATTTAGCAGTAAACAAAACATAGCACAAAGCTACTTTTTCGACTGAATGTTAATCTTCAATAACTGCTGTTGAATTATGACTCAAATTAAACCATTTTTATGTTAATTTGAATGAAAGGTGGTTTCTTGAGTTTTTGAAATAAAAGATAGTTCTTTTCATTAGATAACATTTTTCCCTTCAAGACTAAGCTGAGGTAACCTCTAAATCAAGAAGTCTTCCTGGAATATCTCCTCCTAACTAGCCTCAGCAAGACTTTAATTTTCAGATAGTACAAATTTCACTGTACACAGTCTGAGTCCCAACTTCTAACTATCCCTATCTCATCTGTAGCTTCACAAAGACATCCTGCTAACACAGCCAGCAGAGAAGGGACATTATTCTCCACAAATAACATTAGAAAAACAAAGAGATTTTTCCCGGAGCCATTATTCAATTCCTGTTGGCCAGAAGAGTAAATGAAACATGTAGCTCATTATTCTTCCGCATTTTTTAGGAAGGACAGGTCTTTTCCTACATATTGAATGTGTGTGTGTGTGTGTGTGTGTGTGTGTGTACACATGTGTTTATGAATTGGCAGAAGGATATGTTACAGATATGGATACAGTACATAAGTAAGAATATAATTAAGATTTGCTGCACTTTTTCATACTCCAGAGCAAAGAGAAGATTCTTGCAGGACTGTTAAATTGTCCACCTTCACTCTGAAAGACACACACATTCACTATGCGCTAGTAAGAAGGAACTATTTTAAGTGAATGGTTTCTCCATTCCAAAATCGAAAAGACCCTACCAACTCATGCTAGAAAACAATAAAAACAAAACCTAGCCTCATACCTTACTTGACAAAATATGTGCCACCAGGGGGGGAAACACATTAATATTTAACGTAATTTTTAAGAAAAAACACCTAATTTTTTTTGCCTTGCTGAAGAAACCTTAAGAATTGCCATTACCATTTCAAGGAGAATGGTGTGAGATGATCAAAGTGGAAATTTTTATATTTTACAATCTTCTAATTGTGATTTGAAGGTTGAAAATGTATGAGAATTACTGAGTCATCACATCTAATTTGCATATATCATCTACAACATCTTTTCTCTGGATATTTGATAGTCCAATTCCAAATACTAGGGAAAGTTGGATTAAGCCTATCCACATAATTCTTAAGTTTCAATACTTTACTGAGGACATTTTAAAAGTTGGTTAACCTCAATTGTCTGTCAGATACACCAATGACTGTACACAAGAATACAAAACTGTTAAGTACTCTTGAAGTTGTACTAATTACTTTAATGAACTAAGACAGGTATTAAATAAATTATGAATTAAGTCTAAGATGAAAGTAAAACTCTTGGCAACAAATTATGGCCATGCTAGCTATAGTTTTCCATTTCAAAGACAGGATTAGGAGTTCTATGAAGCAGGAGTCCAACCATATCAGGAAATATCACTGCCAACTGTTAACCATCAATATCAAATACAAGATGATGCTAGAAAAATCCCATTGTGATTTCTTAGCAATCTCCTGCATCTCTAATGTAACAAAAAACATTCCTAGAGCTGACTTCCTAGATTTTTTTTTGCCCCTCTTTGCGACTTCTCTGCTGCCAGCCCTATTACCTTAACCATTAATATCAAGTTTAAAAAATAAGGAACTCCAGTAAAGGGAGGATGGTTGAAAAAGAGGCCATATGTCCACAACTGAAAGAAGCAATACTTCTGAATCATATATGGTGTCGTATACCATCACCTTAATTAAAAAAAAAAAAAAAGATACAATTAAGAAAAAAAAAAACACAAAGATGCCTCTTTAGTCTACCATTACATACTTTCCTTATGGAGCTCAAAGGCAGAGAAGACCTAGGTGAATGCACTTACTTTACAGATGTTGGATCTAAACCCAGAAAATAGAAGGGCTGATTTGAAATCATCATCAGAATCTGAATAATAACCCATGTTTTTAAAAATTTATTTTAGGTGTTTAGTTTGCTCTGCTGAAAATACAGAGCATGCGTACTACGTATGTCCTGTAAGATATTGGATCTATTATAACTATGATATTATTCCTCATTCTTATGAAAACAATTTTTGGACAATTCTTTTAAATAAGCCCAGAAATAAATTATTTGCTTAGAGTCCAGCTTTATTGCTGTGAGATCAATAACTAGTTAAAGCTTTTTTGAAGAAGGCAGTGATCTAATTTCTTTTTTTTTTATATGAATCGGTCTAAAGTTCAGCACCTGTTTTAATCATTTTCTTACAACAAAAATCTCAAACACGGCTGAAATTTTTGACAAAATTACACACCCTTTTCCAACCTTTCCCTGCTCTTTATTCATGCTAAAAATCATACCATCTTGCTTTAAACATCATCATCAGCTTCCTTCTTCCCTTCATGACCGGTTATAGAAAGCTTTAAATTCTTCATTTAATGAAGCTATGATTGTGAGAACAACAGTAGAATGATGACCACTAAATGTTTTCTGTTTCACTAGATTGAATGCTCAACTCTCTTTTCATGTTTAACCAAAGGGACCGACAGTGTAACTCCTACTACTCTTGGTTATTTCTCCTCTTTCTAATCCTTCTGAGATTGTATGTAGAGAGAAAAAAATTGAGGAATATGTACTAATAGCAGTAAAATATTATTTCCTATTTTAAGAATATAATTTACAGTTTATATTTTCAGTTCTAAATAGAGTTTCAGCACTTTAAAATTGGAGGATTCTTACATGCCTGTATATTAGCTTCTTTTACAAGGTGATAAATTATTTACTATGATCTATGAAACAATGGATAATAGGCTTCACGGATGAGTTTGTTGACTCTAAAACATCTCCTCTTCCTATCTTTTCTCTGATAATACTTTTTATTGAAGAGAAAATTACTGCTGTACAATATCTCCTTTCTATTAAGTTCTTTACTCTTTGAATTATAAACATACAGGCATCAAGTCCTTTGGAAATGCACCTGCCAAGAGGAAGATAAGTGATGTAATTTTAAAAATACTAATTCCCATAATCCAAATTTTAGGGCAGTAATCACATATAATATAATATAATATAATATAATATAATATAATATAATATAATATAATATAATATAATATAATATAATATAATATAATATAATATAATATAAATACAAATATATATATATATAAAATAAACATAAAATTACTTTCATTTGGTTGAGATCCGAAAATTTCAATTTCTAATTTTATTCCCAGTGTGTATGATGGAATCAGTGCTACTCCTCTTAGGAACAATCCATTTCAACTGAACTTCATAGCTCTTGTAGGCCTAATAAAATAATACTTGAAGAACTTTCAAACTAAAATCCAAAGACTCAGAACTAGTTTAATATTCCCAATAATTCTAGGATGATAGAGGGAATTATGGTAAATGAACATGGTTATTACTAGTTGCCCAACAGTAAATGTGACGACTAATGGTTCACAGACAAGAGTATAGAGTATCCAGTTAGACAATTAAGGGTATTTTCTTAGGTTAGGACATGATGCTGGTGTTCTCAGACATCATCCTTATCTTTGTTTCTTCCAGACTAGTATCCAGAAGGGTATCAGGGTTTAATATGTGACCCCCTATAATAAGGCTGTCAGAGTTCAGCTCCTGATCCAGTAATTGGCTATCTGTTGACAGTGATCAGGAGCATCAATCTTGCTAAACCTCAGGTTCCATATCTGTAAAAGGGGAAGAAGAAATTGCAATACTTACACCAGAGAACTTATGACAATTAAATGGAATAATTCCCACATAGCAGAGTCTGTCATTTAATACATCCTCATTAAGTGCTACCTGTTACAGAAACTTAATATTTGAAACCTTGGGGAAAAAATTAAAATCCAATTATTCTTCTCCTAAGGATGAGACAACCAAGGTCTAGAAAGAAGTAGTGATTTGTCTAATATCTCACAGCCAGTTGGTAGAAATACTAAGTCTAGAATCCCAACCTTCTTATTTCAATCCAACATTCTTTCCTCTGCTCTATCTTATTGGGCATGCAGGACAAGAAGAGCCCTAGGAAAGTCCTGGTTTGTGTTTCCCAACAGTAATAAGAATTTATTGTAACTGCTAAGATAAACATAAAATGCAGGCACTGAGTTAAATTAGCACCTAAAAAGAGAAGTAGAGCTGAAGGGTTAAAGTTAAGGTGAGGATTTAGAGGTCTATCAATTTGATCACAATTTTTTCACTGACTGTTTCTAAGAGCATAATACCCAGTTACTTCGCCCCCACTTCTCAGATAAAAGTAGAAAGGAAAATATTATCAAATGCCATTGAATTGTTGTCAAAAAAGCCAATAAAAATGATTACTCTAGCAATATAAAAGCAAGCCATAAAAGCTTAATAATCAACAGTAGTTTAGCAGCAGGCCTCTGAGTATCTGACAGGGTGCCCGTGTTTTATAGATAGCATTTATGGACTTTCACATCCCAAATTTTCCCTCTTTATGAGTTGTGTATAAATCTGGGAAGTGATTGAAACCACGTTTCAGATCAAAAACCACTTATGAGGCACCCTGCAAAATAAGTGTAAATATCCTTAGGAAATTTCAAATATAACACAGAGCTCTGAGGAGGTAGATCTGTCCTTTAGAGAGCTAAAAATATTATGGGTGATTATCTTAGACCTTAGGAAAATTGTTCTAGGGAACATTCATAAGGAATTTCCTCAAATCCAAACATATATGCTGGATATTTCATTTTCTCACACATAATTATTATTCTAGAAATTATAACATTTTGTAACTATTCTTTTTTGCTAATAATTTGGCTGTAGAGGCATATATATAAATTTTTTAATAGTATGTATCAAACTACCTCTTATCCTCTGATCACTGCCTCCTTCATATTTTGTCCCACAGCACTTTGGCACATAGTATTTGCAGTTAAATTTGAGTTAAGATTATTAATGTAATTGCTTTCAAAACCACTTCCTGAATTTAATCCCACAACCACTACCAAATGAGGACTCCTTAAGATCAACAACAAGATTGTCCTTATCTTTGGGACCCTAATACTTAGCGTGGTAGAAAGTTAATATAAATAAAAGGGAAAGGGGAAGAAGGACAGATGGAAGGAAAATATGGAGATAGAAAATAGAGAGGGAGGAAAAGTGGAAGGAAGTAGTGGGAGGAAAAGAGTGGTAAGAATACCCTGAGTTAATTCTTCTATTCAGAGGATGACAAACAAAACTCTCTTTCCTAGGTCATTTCTATCCATGACCACAATTTGAAAGAGATAATGAGATAAAATAAAATTCATCCAAGATCAACACACCCAAAATCTAGGGTAACTCAGTCTGACATTTTGTATTTTGTCAGTCCAATATCCTGTGGCAGCTATCTGTTTAGTATCTCTGACTTCCAGTCATCTGGATGTGTTATCTCGGTAATACCACATCACTGTATATGGCCACAGCAGAAATTTTGGAATCCTCTCCAAGGCATCAACAGGATATCATGGAAAGGAGACAGCAGAGAATTCCTTTCCTGAGAACCAATAACCTTTAGCAGGAGATGCCAATGTCATAAGCAGTAAAGAAAGCTTGAAAGTTTACTCATGGCTGAAAGAGGACATGTCCTGGAGATAACTTAAACACTCCCCCTCCTGTGAAGGAATTATCAGCTGAAATGCATTGAATTCTTTTTGTCATGGGAAAATCTGGAAATGAATAGGAGGAGTAACAAAGCAAAGAGAGGGAGAGATAGTTGGAGGATTTAAAAGAATAAACAAACAAACACCAAAGATCCTCCTGCAAATGGCATCTATCTGTAACAAACCATAAATACTAAAAGTAAAATAAACAACATATTTATAATTTACAGAGAATTTCCATATGTATTAATAAACAATGATCAGATTTGGTCCAAGATTTTTGACCATCTTACTAAGAGAAGTTATTCCCTGGAATTCTCTTTTTTGATTTGTTCTGTCCCCCAATTCCATTACATTCTCTCAGATTATCTTTCTACAACCCCTCCAGGTAGCCACAGATTCCTAAATCATCCTAGCACAACCCTGAACAACAGCATTGCAAATACTGTTATTTTAATTTGAATTAGAATGAATCCAATAGGAGATAAAGGAAAATGTGGTTAAGGGTTCCTGGGAATTTGGACCTGATATGTTGCAATAGATCTTCTTGCCATCTCTAGTTTCTGTGATTCTATGACATTATCCATATCTGAGCAATTTGTGCTTGTCACATACAGCAGGCAAAGCTAATAGTCTAGAAAGGAACTACAGGCAGTATTTCAGAATCTCATGGAGAGGACAATACCTAGCAAAAGCTCAGAAACAATGTAAAATAAATTTCCCTTTGTGTTTACCTTCAAGTTGAATCTCACTGACAATTTCAATTATTTTTATTGAACATAATAAAATCAGACTGAGACATTTTTAATCAGAATTTGTAAAACTTAGGACGCAGCACGATCCTTTTTTTTTTCTCACTGACCAGACATTTGTAACCAAACGAATGAATAAAGTAAGCAAGGCTGAAGGAGGAATACATGAATGAGTAAACACATTATTATCTGTAAGTCAAATCTAGTCGTTTTCCAAGCATTCAACATTTGACTTTTATTGAGCATGTGCTACATGAAATACTTCATTAACTCACTTAGAATTATAACTTGAAAACTGATAAAACAAAAGTTTCTTAAAAAGTTATTTTAGATTTTTAATTGATTCAAGCAGTCCTTTATTAAAACAAATCATGATTGGTTATCTAAACTCTCATATCTTTCTTTTTATGCTTGTAATCTTAGAAATTCCAGTTAAAATATGTGGCCTGAGAAATGGATTCTCTGTATTTTAAAGTATGTTTAATTTCTAAGATCTGTGAAAATGACACAACAGGTACTCTGCAATATGCAAAGTCACTTCCAAACATCATATCTCAGGCCACGACCTACAATTTGCAGAAAATTAGTTAACTAGGTTTGCTTTGCTCAGTAAATTAAAACCAACACCCCATTCTTTATCACATGCCTTCCTTTTTCCAGGGAACTATTCTCACCCTCCCTTCTCTAGGTCTGGGGCAAGTATGTAGTTAGAATACAGTTCAAAAATGAATCATTGATAGAAAGAGGCATAGTTATCTGGAGCTAGAGTATGCTAATAACAATAATTAATTTCTTACTCACAGATGTTTGGGGGTAATTTGAAAGCAGTAGATTTAAAAATATCTAGAATAATCATCTGCCATTCTATAGTATATAATTTAGAGAAATGACTATTAGGGAAAGGGCCAGTGATTACTTTTTCAATGTAGTAGTCAAATACCAAAACATTTCCCAGACATATTTCATGGAGTAAGTAGGTCCCTTCTCGAGGGCACAGTGTGGTCTAGTCTAAATTTGGGTTCTTGGACACACTATGCATTCATTTATCGATGAAGTTCTGAAGGAGTAAATCCAACCTTTTAAATTGGCACAAAAGGAACTTTATCTTTAAGGGTCTTCGTCGTTAGAAGGTACCTGTGGGTCGTACTCTGCTAGAGAAAGACCTGAGAGACTGTTGGCTTATTTATTTTGCCACTACAGGAGGCTGGGGGTGAGGGAGGTGTCTAGGCTCAAAGGATTAAAGTCTGTGAGATTTATCTTACTCTGGGAATGCTCTATTCTAATTCTGCACAGGCAGTTTGGGCGATAATAGTGAAAAAAGTCCGACTTTGAATTCAGAGCTCCAAACTGAAGAGAATCCAATTCAATACCTTTTATGTAACCATTCTCCACCCTCAGTTTTTATGCAAATGTGAGAAAACTGTATCTTCAAATAATAAGATGACATCATGTTTGACTTCCAAGCATGTTCTATAGTTGGTATTTTTCTTTTGTTCTTGGCAACATCAACAGACTTATTTTCCTAATTAGTTTGACCCTCTTACCATTACAACTAACATTCTCTGAGCATACACACACATAATGCTACTTTTCACCAATTGTTGGTAGGGAGAATGCCCAGAAACATATTGTGGGACATGGAAAGGTTGTCTGAGGTTATGTTTTTCCTGCTGTCAATTCATAAACTAGATCATCTGGGTCAATAGGGAGTCCACTGTTTATATCACACACTTCCTAGAGCCAAATAATCACATTAGCTAATTCCTATCCTTAAAATATATGTAGCCTTGGTAATTATTCAACTAAGTCTATTCTTTTTTATTTTTAATCCAGGATTACTTCCTTACTGTTTATGCCAATTCAATTAACAAGATAATTGTCAGGTTGCTCTAGAACTGACTGTTCCACAGGGTGGTGTCATTTTCAGGCTTGGAGATATTTGGGACCCCAAGTGGCCAGAGTTGGCCTTTCCTCCTACCACTGCAGGTGGAAGCACAGCTTCCCTTGCGTCCTCCCAAACACCTTCTCTCCACTTGTACACTCCCCCATGATGGCCCGGGTGACCCTGGCTTCTGAACAGGACCCCCTGGCCCACGCCCAGGCCTCTGACCCTGGGGATGCTCACCTAGCTTCTCCTCGGCTTGGCTGCTCTCAGCAGTCTCCGTTGGGGGCTGGGCTGTTCCCTTGGCGGCAGCATCCTCTGCAGCAGGGGTGGCGGCAGCAGCAGCAGCGACAGCAGCAGGCACATCGGCTTGTTTAGGCTCCTCCTTGGCGGGGGCCTCTTCGGCCTTGGAGGACGGCGAGTTGTCAGTGGAAGCTTTAGTGGCACTTTCTGTCTCAGCAGAGCCGGCCTTCTCCTCTGAAGGGGCAGCAGCCTGGGGGGCTGCCTTTTCGGTCGCAGCATCAGGGGCTCCCTCCCCTTTCTTTTCCTCAGAAGGAACTTCGCCTGCTTTGCCGGTCTCCTCCGGCTTGGGGCCCTCAGCTGGGGCCGCTTCAGTAGTCGCGTGGCCTTCTTCTTTCTTCTCCACCCCGTCAGCAAGGGGGGCTTCATCCTTCTTCTCACTGGCTTCAGCCTCGGCAGTTTGGGCATCACTCTTCTTCTCTCCTTTGAGCTTTTTCCTTGTTATATGTCCACGGAAGCTCGCCTGAATTTTAGTGGCGGCCTTATGAGCTTTATCTTCTGGTTTGATGCCATCTTGTTCGATCTTTTGGTCCTCATCATTTTTTTCAACCTTGGTAGAGAAAAGGAGACACAGAATGATGTTCTCTTCTTTCACATCACAGCATTCAACAAATATTTAGTGAATGATTTATTCTGGTCAGATACCGCTCATGGAGTTAAGAAATCAAATACCCTGGCAATTCAAACCCAGCCTCTTCCCAATCCATGACAGAGAATTGAGCAGTGCACACATTGTTTTATGTCAGAGAGAATGTCCTTTCGGCCTTCCAGTATCACTGGCGTTACTTTATATGTATTTCTTTACCCAGCACAAGGTTATTCCACTGCCAAACTTTTACCAAGTCTCTGTTTAGATGTAACTTGACAATTCATATTCATGCACTCTAGGTTTTCACCAAAGATTAAGTCAGAGATATTAAAAGACACTGGTTTTTCAGGGTTTCTGAAAGGAATTCTGAAATACTTTATGATTTAAAAAATAGTATGGAAAAGTCTATTTGTTTCTCCAAAGTTTCAAGTCAGGCCAGGAAACAAATGGATTCAAGGCAACAAGTATGGCAAAAATCTAAACAACAAATTCCATCAGCATTTTATGCAAAATGCAAATGCATTCCAACGTTTTGAGGTATTTGTTCAGAATGTGACAATTCAGAACGCTAGTTACAAAATAATGCCTACTCTGCCCTGTGTGTGTTCCATCATTTGTAATAAACATACCAGCCCCTTCAAAATCTGAATACAGAAAATGGACATTATTCTTGAGTTAAAAAAAAAAAGGAAAAAAAATGAAAACACTATTTCCACATTTGAAAGAGTGGTATATATTCACTAAATCATAATTTCTTATTCTCTAAGCAATTTTTACCTCAAATTAGTTTGATTTTATTATCAACAAAATACTAGCTATCCTGATACCAACAGAAGAGCTGGAATACAAAATTCTTACCATTTGATTACAACATTTACAGCATAGGATATGCTGCAATTATTTTCCCCACATGGGAATCAAAACAGGATAGAAATGGAAAGTATACTCTTGGGAAGAGATGTATAGGCAAATGCACGCATTCTGTAGAACCCCATTGATCACCATGCTGGTGCCCCAATGTGGGTACTTGGCTTCCCTTCTTCCTTTAACTTTCGTTCACTTTTGTGAATACGGCTTTAAGCACTGGGGAAATGCAGCAGTGAACCAAGCAGCTACTTTCTTTCAAAAGGCCAATAACTATAAAAAGTGTGTTTCCCATGTACTAAGTTCTACACTTGACCCCAGTTGTGACTGTGGCCTGAACTTGGCTTTTACTTACTTGACTTACTAGGAAGTACGTCCCAGCAGGCCAAGACTTGTGATGTTTTCTCCCTGTCACACCAGCTCTGCCCCCGTGACCCAGACCCTGCTAATCATGATGCAGGCCTGTTTGACTGTCTTTGCAAAAACATATGGGCTGTTGGTACTTTGATCCATCAACATGCCAGTGAATGAGTAAAAGTACTTTTATAAAAAATAAACTGCATGTGAAACTGAAAACAAGATTGATAATTTTCTGGTTAAATTCAACACAAGTCTTTCCCAGTTAACTGTGCATGAATTCATACAAACAATTAAGGCATTTTCATTGCTCACCCAAGGAAAAGCCCTCTGAGATGGATGCCTGTCCCTTCTCCCAGTGCCATACTGCCACTCCACTCAGTTCTCTGGTGCACCACCACCTTCCCTTCCTGCTCTCCTGCTGCTATTGATGACTCCTACTGGGATATACACGCGGCACAATCTGGGGCACGGGAACAGCTGTCCCTGCCAGGAACTCTGCTCAGAGATGGAAGCATAACCCTGTTAAATTCACAGTTGTGAATGAAGCATGGAGCCAAATGTTCTTAATTTACTTTACTCTATTTTGAGTTTTCTGAATGAGGCACCATCTTATGTGATAGGACATCTGTACTTGAATGTTGATGCCAAGTGGCTCTTTAATACAAAAACTGCACCTTACGAAAACAGACAAACCAATTATTTCAGAGTGGGCAGGTGTGCAGAAAAGACCCTGTAGTGACTCAGAAAAGTGACAATTTAAAGTAAGCTTTCTCTTTAAGGACATAAAGGAGAGGAAACTCTTATGAAGCTGGAAAATATAAAAAGAAGGAAACTGGGGGTCTAGTGATAGAAGAGAGAAACTTTACTTGGACAAAGTAAAAGTTGCTTAATTCTTTAGTCCCCCCACCCCCAATCTCTCTCTCTCTCTTTCTCTCAATTTCTCAGATCATCTGCAATGTAAACTTTCCAAATGATCAAAACTTAAGCATCTGTATATAGCATCCATGTAAAAAATGACTAGAAAGTCTCAGCCTAGACTTAGTTGCCAAGATTGTGGGACCAGCCTCACTTGAATAACCCAAGAATATAACAGATACAGAGAGGAAGGGGTGGGCAGAAGGGAAGAGGCACATGAGTGACCAGAACTAGGAGAGGGACATAAATACAATCTGACAAAAGTGAGGTACCCATGTATATGGATACATCCAAAGAGATGTTCAAAGTACCCTGCCAGGGACAGCTTCTCCAGGAAGGAATGCTGGACCACTTACCAACATAGGCATTTTAGGGAAACTGGATTGTAGAGATGGGTTGGAAGAAGACAATTAATGCAAAATTTTCATATAGTCAGAGGGAAAGAGACACAGAGGAAAGGGGAAGAGGAAGTGAAGAGGGAATAGAAGGGAAGTGGAAAAGAGGAGAAATAGGAAGTAAGTGGGGGGGGGAGAGTGGAGGAGTAGGGAGGGAAGAAACTAACTTAAGATGAGTTTAGACAGAGGTAACTGAGCAGAGGTATCCAAAAGCAGAAATATTTTAAGTTAAAACTGGGTCTTAAGCCAGACAGCACCAGATTATACATTTGTGTCTTTCTTTTTTACCTGTAATTGATTCTGTTAATATGGCTTAAACTATAGGTTATTTTCTGGTAAAATTCCTTTATAGTGCTAGAAGTAATTGGACTGGAATTGTATTTTGCTGAGACACAAGACAAAGAAGAAGAGAATATTTTCCAAGACAGGCTGCAGGGTTAACACCAAGGTGTCAGGCTGCACAGACTTTTTCCCAAGTGTAAATAAAAGAGGTTACCTAAGATAAGGGACATTTGAGCCCAGACAAAACAGAATCACTTCGTACATTCAGCACAATACTTTGTTTCTAAAAGGGAAAACTGCATCCTAAAAATGTAGGCAACTTGCCTAAATTCAGATTCAGGCTGTCCGTGACCTAACTTGTATTTGAACTCAGATTTTTCTCCCCTCCTACCCTTCCCCAGGTCCAATTTTATTGTAGTAAAATTTTATTTTGTTTTGTTTTGTTTTGAACCCGCGCCCCCCGCCCTATTTTGTTTTATTTTTAAGATTTATTTATTTATGCATACAAGCTGGAGCACAGGCCAGAGGCGTGGGGTGGCAAGAGGGTTCACCAGAGACAGAGTGGGGAGCAGAACAGGCAGATTGATGGAAATACACTGCTGCCGCCACCGACAGCTCCACAGCGCAGCGCTTAACCGCTGTGCACCAGGGAGGCCCGTGTAGTAAAGTTTTATTGTAGTCACCTGGAATAGCTTCACCTTTTTAATCAGATAATCCACAGATTATCACATCAGCATTGTCATTCCTTTACTCATATAACAAAGTGACTGCCTGTGTGCAATATAGAGCATTAGCAAGCAAACAGGTACTGTCTCTCCCCAGTCAGGATTCTCATAGTATTTTGACAATAATTTCCCAGAAATTCAGGATAGATACTGATCTTATACCCATCTTATCAGGTAAAGCCATCTAGTCTAATGTGTGAGTTAGAGATGGAGAGCCAGAAGAAGAAGAAGAAAATGGTTTTGATGCATAAGTCTCATTAAGGCAGATTTATTTTTTAAATTCAGCTTTGCCCCAAATAAGCTTTGTACTGAGCTCCAATGCCTGCTGAGGAAATTTTAAAATTCTTTCATTTTTACATGGAAATTTTTCTATCTGTGAGTTAACTGAGGAGGACATTCCAATGCAGTGTATGTAACAAGAATATTACTATGAGTTATCAATCCTTTTTAAGTAAATTTCATTGCTGTTAGTGTATTTACTAATCAGTTAGTTTGGGAGCTCTGTAATTTATGAAGTCTTAAAGTAAACCACTTCTCAAACAAACACTGAAATCTTGGCTGAATATTGGTCTTGATGAGGAGTACCATTATACCAACTTGCTGGGGTCTAGTCAAATTTCTAAATCCATGAGGCAAAAGAACAAACATTTTCATCAATATTTAAGAGTCACAGGTAAGAAAGCTAAAGATAAGACGTATTTACTACCCAACATTGTTACTCTGATTAGTACTCCCCTTTCCCTCTGAGGAAAGGGGAAGTAGAAAACTTAGAATTCATTCTAAAGATATCCAAACATTTGCATTCACTATTTCACAGAAGAGTTTGGGGCACAAAGCTAAAAATTCCTAACTTTCAAAACTAAAACAATATCATTTAACTGAGATATTGCTATTCATTTAACTTTTTCCAGTGACTTAGGAATACCCAAGCCTTCCAAAAACAGAAAAGCTTGGACCTGTAGCCACTCTGCCAGCTATAAATACTACATTATGATATTTCAATTTTTAAAAAATAAGGTTGAATTTTAAATGCTTGAAAAAAATTGATGCATACCAATTCTTCTTTTTACAGACATTTTTAGTAAGCCAAAATGTTTTCAATTTTATTGAGAAAAAGATTTTTTTGAGAAACAAAACTGAAGGGCCAGAGATATCCAAAGAAAAGTTTTCACTAACATGCTACAGTTTTCACACCTATCAGAATCTTACACAGTCCATAAAGGGACCAGAATAAAATATTGATGAATATATATGAAATCTGACAAACATGTACCTATGACTCACACTATATTTTTTTCTTCATTTATTGAGGTGTAATTCAAACAAGGAAATTTCATTCTATTTTTTATCACAGTTGATTTTAAGCACAGTTGGGCATATACTTTAGGGAAACTGTCTAATTATGAAAGGAGTTCACCATGGAGCTTCTGTACATTATTTGAACTTAGTTGAAGATCAGAAGTCCAGTGAAATACCCCCAGGGAGGAATAAAGGGAGATTGGGCCACCCTCACAGCTGTAAGGTACAAAGTATCATCTAAAAGGTGAATAAGCACAACTGGGACACATAGGGTCCTGATTTGAAGATCAAACTAAGGGTCTGATGGATTGGGGACAGGATGCAGGCAGAATCAATGAAACCATTGTGCTTTTGTCAACAATTTTTATCATGACTTAAACTATGATTTTCCATCCAGTGAGAAGCCCTTTTATAATTCCTGAGCAGGTGAGAACACACATATGTGATGTTGAAGCAATTCTCCAGGGCACTGTGAGACAGCAAGTGTGAACTTGCAAATTCTGCTTGAGTGGTAATGAGGGAACTCTCACTCCCCCTTCCAGTGAATGAGGTAGCATATTGTTACAGCTCCAGAGACATAACAAGAGGGCAAGAAATGCTCACCGAATGACTGACTATACAAGGAAACCAAGTATCCTCCACTGGAAAGTGGAATAGTAAGGTTACCTTTTCAGATAATAGTTGGTGATCAAGATATGGGTGTTCAGTTCAATTTTATATATTATTTATTTGACATGTGCAGTCTGGCTGTTTCCAAAAGAATGAGGTGGCACATTCAACATTGTTTAAAGTACTATTGGAGAACTCAGTTTCCACTCTGCTAAGATAGCTTTTATTTTATGAATATTTTTCCTACAAAGACACAGAGGAGGAAAGAACATATTATAATTGGCACCTTCCAACAGACAAAAGTCAGCATATGAAAGACCTTGCCTATTTTACTCACAGCTGAATCTTCAGTATCTAGAATGGTAGGTGTCTGTCTCATAGTAGATGCTTAGTAGATATTTCTTGAATGAATCCAAAACTTGAAAATCTCAATTAGTGTCATTTCAGAAATATGATAATAAGCAAATAAATCTGGGTTTTCATTTTGCCAGCTTTTAAAAGCCATCATTTCCCAATGATGGACTTCAAAGTTATCTGAATAATTATATGTCTCCACAACACCTAAATGAATAATTGATTTCATTTGGCAAAGTTGAACACAAAAACCGATTATAGAAATGCATGGGCAGGGGTCAAACAAGTAGAGAATTCACAAAACTATAGAAAATGACAATAATTTTAAAATACTTAGAAATGTTAATAAATCTAAGATTTAAAAACAACTGACTTAAATCATCTTTTCTATGGATTAGCTAGGCAAATCAGTCAAATTATTTTTCAAATATATATCTGTTTCTCCTTTAATAAAACATGTGAAAATATTTATGGGATATTGATGGCGACTCTCATCTTCCCTTTATTTATACTAAAGCTCTATAATAAGCCTGAGGATATAAGGTTATAGACTGGGGATTGTTAGTCCTTATAGTTATTCAAAGAAGGACCCCCTTCCCTTCTTTAAACCAGCTCTGAAAGGACTCAGGGTTGAGATGAGGTACATACTTATACTAGTTCAAATAGGTTAGATAGAATAATTTGACTAGACTTTTTCAGGAAATTTTTGGGTATGACAGGCATAACTACAAGTCACATAACTGACTCAAGGGTCAAAGTCACTGATGCCTTGGCAATTACCTTCCAAGTGTCAGCTCTGGGAGGAAGGGGTTCCACTGTTGAGCAGTGGGAGAACTTTCTAATGAGCATTGCCAATTGCAGTTCATGACTTCTATAAGTGTTCACTACTTGTATAAATGTTCACTGTCTTTCCACTACCTTTCAAGTGGCATACTCAAAGGAGGGAAATGTGGGCAAGGTGAGGGAGACCCTGCACCCTACTATTGGAGAGGTCTTTATGCTTACAATGGCCACTGAGCAGGAACAAAAGGGAATAACTCCCCATCAAGCAGCTGTAAAGGCTGAAATCATGAGAGGGACAGTGTGGCTTCTTTTGCTAACAAGTGGAGAAAGAAGAACAGCAGGCAACCTATACATCTGGGAAAAGACAGAAAAGCTGCCCACCTGCATAAAGCCCCTTGTACCACCATCGCAAGTGTATTTCTCCCAGCTGAGTTCCCAAAAGCAAACCACAGTCCCAGGTAGTTAGAGAAGGTGCTCAGTGCCAACCAGCAGAAAAGAAATCTAAGTCCATGGAGTTCTGTCAGAAAATTGTCCTCCTTTTAGATAAGACACCATAAAATATCTCTGGTTGGATGGCCAAAAAATTAAGACATGATGGCATAGATATTTAATTATATTACCATATTGTTCTACTATATTATAGTGATTATTGATTTTGGTTAATTAAACCTTTTTCATAAATTACATTCTAAGTCCATAGTACCAGATAAACTTCATTCAATGAATAAAAGAATGAGAGAAATCTTTCTCACCTACTCTAATATACACCCTCCCCCTAATGTCACTGTTGGTAAAACACCTTGCTTTTCCTTCTTCATGTTTATAATCACCCGACATATATTTTTATTGCATTATTTGCTGAGCCTTTCCTTGGAATATAAACTTTCTAAGAGCAGGAACATTATCAGTTTTGTACAATCCTCATCTTAGCATCTACAATAGTGTTGGTATGTTGTTGATGGCACAGAAAAGTTTATTGCTTGATATGCAGTGGCTCCATGCTACACTGGCAGTGAGTGCAGTATGTAAATAGTCAGCACCCAGCTAGCTAATTGACTGGGTGCCCTTGCTCCATGCTGGGAGACTCATGCTAGACGTCTTCACAAGCCACTGTCCTGCAGTCACACTCTTATCACTTTTATACCTATGATGAGTTTACAGGATACACAGTATTCTAAATCAGAGCATTTGAGGAAAGATCACTGTGTCTGATTTACAAGTGAGGCAACTGAGGAAACAGGAAGGAGACCCTTGTTATTCACTTTCAAAATGACAGAATCCACTCTTACTCCTACTCCTGGCCCAGTGCTTCTTAAAAATAGGAAGCCCCTCTGCCCCAGTGTGTGAGAGCAGAGATCACAGAACTATGCATGTTTGCACCTCAGCTCTGCCACTTAATTACCACTTGACCTTGGGCAAATCAGTTTCAGTTTTCTTGACTGTAAAATGGGGGAGTAACAGAGCTACCCCTAGGGTGATCATGAGGAGTGAGTTCATGTATGTAAAGTATTTAAAATAGTCTCTGTCATGTTGTTTATACTCAAATAGGGAGATTTATTATATTTTTCTCATCATCATCATCTTACATTAATTTCTACCTTATCACTAGATTAAGTTAAGGTACTTTAAGATGAATCACAAAGGGAAGGGAGAGTAGAGTTCTTTAACCCTATGGTGCTCCTGATATTTCTGTCCTCAGAGATAAGCTGAAAACTATCTAAAACAAGTTACAGTGCTCAATCCAGTTGTTTCTTATCATTGTTAAAGGGAAAAATCCATCTGCAATGTCAAGGGTAAATCATAATCCCATTCTTCTAACATTTAACACATATCAATTCACTTTATCCATCTCTAAACCTCAACAGGCTTCAGCATCTTGGTGATGCAAATTCACTTAGTCTATTCATTCTCAAAATACATGCCGTTCACTTGACATCTCTCCATGTGCCCCCCACAACAAAATGAAATCTTACTGAGCTATGATTCCATACATCTGTCCCACTGATCTAGCTATATTGCTTACATGGCCAGTAAAACAATTGCCTGTGAAGACTCTGAGTGCAAATCTATTTGCTCGTATATAGTAATACTCATGTCTGGTAAAAGTGTGGATGCATCTGCTTGACATGCTGTGGAGATTAGTTTAGAAAATAGGAGCATCTGGTCCTAAGGAGAAAGGGCATCGCGATTTGGATTTCCAGCGCTATCAATATATTCTTTTTGAATAGTGGGTAAAACTCTTGTGAGTGTCACTGTACCTAATGTCTAGTAGGGCACGATGCATGCCATTCTAAGACCTAGGTGATGGGAGTTGGAAAAGAACTTGGGGCTGCTATATTACACAAATTCTTTCAAAAAATCGAGAAGGAAGGGGTACTACCAAACACATTCTATGAAGCAAATATTAATCTAATACCAAAACCAGACAAAGACAATACAAAAAAAGAAAACTGCAGGCCAATCTCCCTAATGAATACTGATGCAAAAATATTCAACAAAATCTTGGCCAATCGGATCCAACAGTGCATCCATAAGATAATACACCACGACCAAGTGAGATTTATTCCAGGGACACAAGGATGGTTCAACATCTGAAAATCAATCAATGTAATCCAACAAATCAACAAAAAGAAAAATAAAGACCATATGATCATATAAATAATGCTGAGAAAGCATTTGACAAAGTGCAACACCCATTTATGATAAAAGCCCTTGAAATCCTTGGGGTAGAAGGAACATACCTCAACATAATAAAAGCCATATACGACAAACCCACAGCCAATATTATCCTCAACGGTGAGAAGCTGAAGGCCTTTCCCCTAAGATCAGGCACAAGGCAAGGATGTCCACTCTCACCATTACTTTTCAATATAATACTGGAAGTCCTAGACAGAGCAATTAGACAAGAGAAAGACATTCAAGGGATCCAAATAGGAAATGAAGAAATTAAACTGCCTCTATTTGCAGATGATATGATAATATATATACAAAACCCTAAAAACTCCATAGAAAAACTACTCAAAATAATAGACCAGTTCAGTACAGTAGCAGAATACAAAATCAATGCACAAAAATCAGTAGCCTTCCTATATGCAAATACCCAATCTGAAGAAGAAGAAATTAAGAAATGCATCCCCTTCAAAATCAAAACCAAAAAATTCAAATATCTGGGAATAAATCTAACAAAAGACATAAAAGACTTATACAAAGAAAACTACAAAACTCTGTTGAAAGAAACAGAAGAAGACACAAGAAGATGGAAAGGCATCCCCTGCTCATGGATTGGATTAACATTATCAAAATGGCAATCCTACCAAAAGCAATTTACAGATTCAATGCTATTCCAATAAAAATCTCAATGACATTCTTCAAAGAAATAGATTGACTACTGATGAAATTCATATGGAACCACAAAATACCTCACACAGCTAAAGCCCTACTAACTAAAAAGAAAGAAAACGGAGGAATTTCACTCCCTGGTTTCAAATTATATTACAAAGCCATAATAACTAAAACAGCATGGTACTGGAACAAAAACAGACAGAAAGACCAATGGAACCGAATAGAATACCCAGAATTAAAGCCACATATCTATGAACAACTAATCTTTGACAAAGGAGCAAAGAAAATGCAGTGGAACAAGGACAGTCTATTCAATAAATGGTGCTGGGAAAACTGGACAGCCAC
>PVIJ01019226.1:0-24105 GCA_004024925.1 Scalopus aquaticus
AGGCTTATTTTTGAGACTGGGTGACACTCACAGATGAGAAGGTGACAGTCGTTGAAAAGGCAGTTTGTCACTCACACTTCCTGAGAGGAGGGGTCTCCATTCCAGGGAGGTCAAGCGGGGAAGCACCTGGGGGGGGGGAGCCCTCAGTGTGGTTTCCATGGCGAAAGGAGAGCGAGGTGATGACTGGCTGGTCTGAGTCATCTCGCAGAGCTCTGGCGTGTAGGGGTGTCCTGAGCTGCCTGCTCCCCGGCCCTGGGGTGATTCGGGCTGGCGGGAGGGGTCAGCAGCTGTGACAGTGTAATAAAGGAGGTGGCTGAAGGCTACAGCTCTGGGTGAGCTCCTGGGTGAGTCTTTCCCCATCCCACGAATTGTCTGTCGTCGGACCACGGAGGAGGGGGAGTCCCTCCAGCATCAGCAAGGCCCCAGGTGGGAAGCATCACAGAAAGCCACAATTAGCACAGAGGCCTGGGGAGGACCTTGTGGAAAATCCACATTAAGGGGAGAGAAGCAGCCAAGGCACCCACAGGAGCGTGTGAGAAGTAGGACGACCCGGCAGGGCAATGTCCCAAAGGCCAAGGGAGATGAGGGGGCAAGGAGGGGGTGACCAGCAGGCTAAAGGAGCCTTGTATTGGGCAAAACTGGCCAGTGTGGATAGAAGTCAGGTGTTAGTGGGCTGGGGGTGGTGCTGAAGAGACAGGGACAAGTCCCCCAACTTCTTTCAAGAAATTTGTTTCTAAGGAGGATTCAGAGGGGAAATGGAGGGGAGTGAGAGATGGGGTTGAGAATGGGGGATGATGGGAATTTTTTTTTAAATAGACGGACATTGTTGAGTTTTAAACCCCGGAGGAAAGAAGTCATTAGAGGGTGAAGTCGATGATACGGAAAAAGGAAGAAGACAAAGAAGTTTCTAGAACTTCCTGGAAACGAAGCATTTTAGGAGAGAAGGATGAGGGGTGGGTACAGAAGTTTGAGCACGAATGGTGAGTTCGAGAGGTACCTCCTTTCTCCATCCCAATGCTTTTCTGATTTCATGGGAGCTCTAGACCAGAACTCTGAAGATAGCAGAACTGACTGTGGTCCCTGTCAAGAAATAGAATGAAAATGTAAAATGTAAAATGTAAAATGTAAAAATGTAAAAATAGAATGAAAATGTAAAATGTAAAATGTAAAAATGTAAAACAGAAATGTCAACACCAGGGCTTCTGGGCTGGGCTCCCGCATGTGGGGGAATGACCTGTGTTCTGGTGTCTGCAGGGGTGGGGGTGCAGAGAGGCTAGTCCAAGAGTCAGAACTCCTTTCCCCCCTTTGCCCGTGGTGACCCCTTCTCCCTTCCTCCTCTCGCAGGATGCCTTCTCTTTCTTCCCTCCAACTCCACATCTGCTCAGAAGGTGAAAGCTCTCAGAGCCCATTGGCCTCCTGTGGGCTGGCAGCAGGCGTGGCGGGTCCTATCCACACCTTCTCCTTTCTTGGGATTGTCTGAATTCCCGCCTTGGAATTCCCACAGGACTGGGGCTTAGTACACCTGAACTCGGTGAACAGGAGTGGTCGAAGCCCGGGCTCCTGGCCAGTGTGGTTCCGCTGGGGTCTTCTTTTATCCGACATCTTTTATGTCCCTTCACTGCAACCCACCAGTGTCAAGTCTCCTCAAGCTTCCTCTCCAAGCTGGGCCCTTGGTCCTCACCTTCTTCATTAAGAAACTAGTTTTGGGGCCTCCCTGGTGGCACAGCGGTTGAGCGCTGTGCTGTGGAGCTGTCGACAGTGCGCAATGCGAGCTCGACGCCCAGCCGGGGAGAATCCCACATGGTGCAGCAGACCTCTCCTGCCTCGCCCGCTGATTCCCTCAGCAGTGAACTTCTGATCTGCCTGTTCTGCTCCCCACTCTGTCTCTGGTGAACCCTCTCACCGCCCCACACCTCTGGTCTGTACCCCAGCTTGTATGTATAAATAAATAAATCTTTAAAAAAAAAAAAAGAAACTAGTTTTGGGGGGGGAGGAGGGAGGGAAGGAAAAGGGCACAAAATGGAATAGAAAAGAACACAAGGGACCATGGAGATGGATCACGGGTGAATTGGTGGTGGGCCACCCAAGGGGAATACAAAATGTAAAAGACATAAATAACAATAAAAATATATATTTAAAAAAAAAAGAAACTAGTTTAGGGGAGCAAAACCTGCCTTCCCAAATTATGTCTTTGACAAAAGGTTGATTTCAAAATACTTTTGGAAAAAGATATTTACATGGAAACTTCTGGGGGGGTGGTGGTATGGGAAGACCTAATCACCTTAAGTCCTCACTGGAGAAGGCAGAACTGAAAACTGCATGCCTTTATCTACTGTGCCTTCCCAGGCAAACTCCCTGATTTTCCCTTCTTTCCCCAACCTCCCCTCTCTTAGCTGAGCTATTTAACCCTTTGTGTGCCGGTGCCCTTTCAATTTACCAGCCCTTGGGGCCGGCCATTTTCTGTGCCACCGCATGAATGGTAGAAGCATTCAATAAAACACACACAACTCCTAAACTACTGGATATTCAAAAAACTGTAATATCTCTCATAAAACACCTTACACTTTCACTAAAACAATGTGTAAAGCTTCTAGACTGAGTACGATCAAAGAAATAGCTTCTAACAGTTCCAAATAAATCCACGGTGGCGTGAAAAACCAGAGACTAGATGAACACGTATTAATACGTGAGTGGCCACCTCATACTGGTGACAAAAACACGTACTGATACATGAGCGGACCACAAAGTGTTAAGATGGTATCTGATGCCAAGTGGTCAAGTTCCTTAGTCATGCTGGGTCTCTCCCCTGTCTACAGGAGGAACACGTTATGACTCATTTTCTTTTCCACTTGTTTGGTTATATGCTAGCCTAGAAGAACTCAGAGGGGTAGAGGGTGACCTCTTTTGTGTATTAATGCTAGAAACTACTTGAGTTTCTTCAGTTTTGCTCTTTGCTATGTATTCACCTGTAGTTTCCTTAATCTTCCTCTCCTCTAGTTCAGAGGCCTGGCATGTCCTTCCTGGTGTCCAAGGTCAATGCCTTCTTGGACCCAGATCTCAGGGTTGCCTATTACAGCTTGGTTGACATTCACCTACAGGGTGGCCCCACTACATTTTCTGGGTAAGTGTGTGCAAGCCCCCTCTGCCTCTTCACCTGTCCTCATGTTCTAGCTCTGGCTTCTGCAACCTGACCTCACCTGGTCCCCGACCTTTCCCTGAGCTTCACCATTCTGACCTCTCCTCTTGGGTGTTTTCCCCCATGCTGCTCTCTCCCAATTCCCCTTGGGCTTTTCTGCCTCCACTAGAATGGCAGCACCCCTGAAGCCTCTGTGGTAACCTCCTCTCCTCTCTCCATATTCTCAGTCCATTCCCACTTAACACAGATCCGCCTCTTGGCTCCGTAGCCCTGTCTATCCCCTACCCCACTGCCCACCATCTTCTCCTGAAATACCAGCTCATCCACATTTACCTTTGGGGGTTCCCCATTAGAAATGACTGTATTGAGCAGGTTAATAAATTCTGACGATTCTGGCAACTTTTCTTACGCATGAGGTCACAGTTTCAGAATAAACAGTTTAGTCAGAGCCCGAAAGCCCGTGCTGACATTTCCTTTCTGAAGGCCCATCTCTCTATAACCTCACAAATGGGGAAGGGCTATGAAGGAATAACTTGTTGGTTTTCATAAATATTGCTTAAGCGACCCGGGTGGCCGCGGTTTGGGTTGGTACCTGCAGGAGCCAGAGCGCACCAGGGCAGCTCCATGGGCGGGAGGAGCCGGAGGCGCGGGCGGGGACCCGCTAGAGGCTGGGAGGTGACTGGGAAGCCCCAGGGTGTCTCCCGCGGCCCCGCGAGGAGCGCGTCCAGGGTGGCGCCACCTGGGGTCCACCAAGTGGACCCGGCAGCGAGGGGGGCGCGGGGGAGACACTCGGGTTCCTCCCGCGGGGGCTGATCCTTTCTAATCACGGCTTCTCTCTGCCACCATGGGCGGGGCGGGGCGGGGGTCCTTGCTCCATCTCCTGCAACGGAAGCCAAGAAAGTCCCCAGTGGGCGGGAATGTTGCTCTGCTTTGGTTTCCTGTTGCTGGGCCTGCCTGAAAGGGAGAACAAGGAGAGGGTGTTTTTGGATAGGGGTGCGTGTAGGGGGTGGGTGGTCACCGCAGCAGAGTGAGTTGGGGTCTGCCCCAGCTCACTCTCCAGCCATCTCCTGCCCGACCCTGGTTAGGGAAGGTGGTGAAGGGAGTCTCCACCACCGCCCACCGACCCTCACAACCTGAGATGGGGAACTCAGGTCCCCGGGGGTGGGGGTGTTGAGGGGAGCTTGGGACCAGCTGCGCTTGTGAAAGTCACCTCCACCCGTTCTCGGCAGCTGATGGCCCATCAGGACCGAGTTTCCAGGGCTTAGCCCACTAATGCCTGGGCGATGTTGTGGGGTGAGTCCTATAACAGGAACAAAAGGCCTCTCTCACTTCCAGAAAGCACCTACACCTACCAAAGCAAGATGGGCAGTTTGGCAAATGTTTCTGGGGTGGGGATGAGAGACAGCCTAGGACAAAGTTTTATTTAGGTAAATCTAATACAGACACCAAAAAGTAAAACACATTAAAAACTTTATTGTATCACACATCCAAATTCGCATCAATTTGATACATTTCTGCTCATTTTGTAGAACACAATAGTTGCACAGTTTCCTTAATCTCAAGTCGCCCTGCCATTCACCTGCTGCCGATCTTCTCATGCTCAGGCCGTTCGCCTCCTGCCTCCTCCTCACCGACGGAGCCTTTGCTCCCGCTCTGCCTCTCCTGGGTCCCGGAGACCAGATCCCCAAGGGCTGGCGGGGCAGGCTCGGGCGTTCTCTTTTCTGTTCTAGGGTCGAGTCACACTGGCCGGATCCCGGGGCACTTGGGTTAGGCCCCTACTGCTCCAGGGGACCCCTGTTCTTTTCACCCCCTTCTCACCCCCAAACCAGGCGGCTGGCTGTGGATATTTTGAGCAAAGTTAACCCGTTTTGTTGCATGGAGCATTCCAGAATCTTGAATTGGAACTTATTATGGTTCTTTAATGGAAGTGGGTAGAAGGAGCTGGGGAAACTCCCTGGGCGGGCTGGGCTGTAACAGTGGAGGAGGATTGTGTCCTGCTTCTCCCATCACCGGGGCCACTACTGGCTGCGGCAGATGGGAGCTGCTTGCCTCTGGGCAACGAGAACACTGAACAGCCACTGGGGTTTGAAAGCAAATTCGAGAAAAAAAAACCCACAAAAACAAGTGATGAAAAAAAGTCCGTAAGGAATAATTTCATATGTCCTTTCTGAAATAACATCCCCTTTCTCCTTTTACAACAATTATGATCAGGTCTGATGCAGGATGATGCATCACAGTAAAAAGAGTATTACTCCAGCAGTCATTTCCCACCTGGAGCTCTGGTCAACTGCTGGCAGAAATCTGCAATTTTAATGCACTTTAAACACATTAGGAATGAGTGCTGAATCTCCAAGCTAAGGAAAATGCCCAATAAAAAAATAAAAGATAGAAAATACATGCTAATTTAATGGCAAACTTATTTTTGATAGCTAATGATGACGATCTTGGAATTACGGGTGGCGGGCAGCGGGGGGACCGCCCCCTGCCCACGGGGACGGCGAGAAGACGGGCGCCAGGGCGCGGGGCCGGGGCTGGTCCGCTCTGCATGGCGCCCACCGGGCAGCTCGGCGGTCCCTGTGGTGGGCGAACCATTAGTGCTGCAGCAGGAAGTTGGTAGCCACGTTCAGGTCATTATTCGAAGCTCTGAGGGCTTCCAAGGCGTCCCCTCTGGAAAATCCCATCTCCATCAGCCGGGCCACCTGAAGACACACACAGCAGAAAGGCGGTGAGGCCACGCCTGCCCCCTGCCCGCCGCCCCCAAGAGGCTTCCTCCTCATCTCAGAGCAAGGGGGAGGGCCGGCCAGGGCGGCCCCGGGTGTGAGCTCGCAGGGGCACCTGGAGAGCAGGTGTGCAGAGAGAGCCGCACCTTACCACGCTCCTCCAGCTCCTTTCTTACGTGTTCTGTGTGACCCCTGACGCTGGCAGACGCCAACCAGGAAGGCGCTGAGGCTCCTGGCATCACACAGCCAGAGAATGTGCTTGGGGTCACGGTCCGTAACACTTGGACTGAGCCCCACTTCTTCTGAGTGCGGTAAACAGCCAGTTGGGGAGGGGTGGGGAGGAGGGGTGTGCCCGGGGTGGGATCTGGGAGGAGGCGCTGAGGGTGGGGCGGCCGGCGGCCCGCGCAGGCCTCACACTCTGGATCTCTGACTCGGGGGGTCTCCTGGACTTTGACAGCCAGCCCTTCGAGGGTCCCCCCACAAAGCAGCAGGGTGTAACTTCACTCGTCACTTCTTCTCTCATTTAACACTTTGTGTGCCGGTGCCCTTTCAATTTACCAGCCCTTGGGGCCGGCCATTTTCTGTGCCACCGCATGAATGGTGTAAGCATTCAATAAAACACACACAACTCCTGAACTACTGGATAGTAAATAAACTGTAATATCTCTCCTAAGACACCTTACACTTTCACCAAAACGATGTGTAAAGCTTCTAGACTGAGTACGATCCAAGAAACAGCTCCTAATAGTTCCAAATAAATCCACCGTGGCGTGAAAAACCGGAGACTAGATGAACACGTATTAATACGTGAGCAGCCACCTGGTACTGGTGACAAAAACACGTACTGATACGTGAGCGGACCACAAAGTGTTAAAAGCGTATCACAAAATTGATAGCCCGTGTGGTCCAAGTTTCTGTACTGGTGATGAATAGACTACAAGGCTGTAGCGTGAAAGACGAGACTCACAAACATTGAGATTTTCGACGTGTGGGTCGAGGAGCCTTCTTTGGGCCGGTGGAGGGTCAGCCACCATTTCTCTCCTGAGGAAAATACAGGTCCCTGGGGGGCCAGGGAGAGTGCCCAGCACTGCCCTCCTGCCCCTGCTTTGGGGAGTCGAGGGGGCACTCAGAACCTGGGGTGCAAGAGGAGGGGAGAGTGTGGGCGGACCCAGGAGAGGGAGAGGGTGGCAGAGAGACCCCGAGGGCCTTGGGGGACAGTGCTTTCCCAGCTGAGCCTGTGGGATCAGAAACGGGGGGCAAGACTTGGGTTACAGAAGCGCATGTGGGCCGATGGTTCCTTCCACACAGCTTCACTTCAGTTGTCTACACACACACACACACACACACACGCACGCACGCACGCAGTGGCTGTGGTCGGGGCTACTGGCAGCTGCGTTCTGTAGGAGGGTCTGTGGGCAGTGTGGCAAGAGGGTGGGGGCGGTAGGCGGTGCCAGGTCCTGCTCCGGGCTGACGGGTCGTGTGGGCAGAGGTGTCATTTCCCACTCAAAGAAGGACCGCCTCTTCCAGAACATCATCGGCATTCCCTCACTGGCCCAGACGGGCCCAGGGCCCTTCCTCAAAGGGAGCCGACTCGGCCTCTCTCTAGCTGCCACCCGGGACTCCAGAGCAACCAAGTTGGCCCTTTGCGCCCAAGGGCACCCTATTCCCTTCTCTGCGCGAACCCCCAGCCCACCCTCAGTCCTCCTGCTTCCCAGGTTGGCCCCAGGCCACAGGCTGCCCATCTCCTCCCCAGGCCAGGCCCCCAGGACTGGGGGGCCTCAGGCCACAGGGGCGCCCCGTCTCTTCCCCAGGCCAGAACTCACTCGCAGTGGGTCCAGGCCACACAGTGCTGTCTCCCTCCTTCGCTGGAGGTGTGCCCTCTGCTGAAGGCCTCCCCTCTGCCCTCGGCCAGGGTCACTCTTCTTTCCCCCTTGGCTCTCGACGTACCTGGCCCTGGGTCATGTCCCCAGACCAGGAGGAACCCCAGAGCAGATGTCTCCTGCCGCACTGCTCCTACGGCTATGGCTTCTACCTGTGCTGGGGGGCTGCTTCTCCCCACCCCCTTCCTTTAGAAAGCCTTCTGAGGACAAGCCCTGATGCTGGTTGGCGCCTGAGTTCCCGCAGTCAGCGCCTCCCCTCAGGGCTTGCTCACGGAGGCATCTCAAAACAGCGGACCAGGAGGCGAGGACGGGGGTCTGGCCAGGGCCAAGGGCAGCCAGGCCACTGCCCCTCCCCCCCGCCCGCCTCCTCATGGCACAGGAGCGCCTTGGGGTGCGCCCGTGTGGGCACCTGTCGTGGGTGCAGCAGCGTCAGCTGGCGAGGCCGGTCGGAGGGGCCCCGCGCCAGATCCTACGGCTTTTCCCTGTGAACCGCCCGCAGCTCAGCTTCTCAAATCCCACCCTGCTAGTTCGTAGGTGACTGTCCAGGCGTAGGACTGTTCACGTCTCTGAAGTTTCCTCTGGTGGTTTTTCTCGTCTCTGAAGTTTCCTCTGGTGGTTTTGGAGTCCACCAAAACCATTTCCAATTTAAATTCTGCTGTCCACTATGTTCATCAGCTCCCTCCCACTTGCATTATCAAATCCCAGGTTTGATGAGCAAAGCTCTAGCCATCACTCAGGCTGTGGGTAAGAATACCCGGCAGCCCAGCTCAGAGAGAGCGCCCAGAGCATTCAGCGCCCTGTGCAGTCAGGTGGCTCATCAACCCTTCTTCTTTTAGAGATTGTAACCAGTTCCAAACCCACATGATGTGATCCATTCGTGCGGATTCCCCAGCCCCCCTTGTTCTCAGAACATTGTCTTAGAGCTCAGAGTTCCTGCTGGTCAACCTGAAATGTGGAGTCAGGCAGGGGGCCTCTCATCAGGACAAAGGTCTTGGTATGAGGAACATTCTGGAAAAACCAGTATCTGCTAAAAACAGCAGGCAGACTTTACGGGTGGCCACACAGAGGCACAGGGCAGCAGCGCCCAGCACTCCCAGGCTGGGAATGGCAGCACCTGCCAGACCCGAGAGGGGCCCAGGCAAAAAAGTCCTGGGTCACGTGGGGACGTCGGGTGTGAGAAGCCAAGCTTTCTCTGCACGGGAGGCTGCCTCCTGAGTCTGTTCTCAGGCGAACAACAACCACGTGTGACGGTTGCTGGTTTGAAGCTGGTGTGACAGCTGAGCCGGCTTTCTGCAGGTCTGTGCTGAAGGAGCTGCTGCAACGAGCTTGCACAGGCCAGCTGCTCCCTGAAGGTGGGCAACCTCGCCCCCCGAGTCAAGGTTGGCTTCGGCTCTTTGTTTAGGGGCGAGAAGAGAAATGTGATAAGGGAATTTTCTTGCTTGAATGCCCTGGTACCTTTACCAGACTAAAAAATAAAAAATTAAGAAGCAGAAATTGTGTTAAGATAGCTCTTTTAAAAAATGAACAAATACACCAGGCAAGGGTGTCTGTGGGTTTCCCCGAGTGTCCCAAGCTGGAAACATCCACTGGAAAAGTGAAACTGCGAGATGGGGCCTGGGGATGTGGGTAACAACCAGCCGGAAGAAAAAGAGACCGGCCTGGGGCGTGCTCTCTGGTGGACACCCCCAGTGCAGTCTCCTGCCCCCCGCCACTCCCCCGACGCTGGCGGTGCGTTCAGCGGCGGCTCAGGGCTCATAGGATGCAGGGACAGGAGGCGGGACCCACAACACAGAGAGCAGACGCCACAGCTCAGGGGGCCACACACTGGGAGACGCCCACAAAGGGCAGCTGCTGGCCCTGTCCTGCTGCCCCCGCCGGGGCCTGTACGGAGGGAGGGCGTGGACACCTGCACACACGGCTGTGCGCGCCTGTGGTCAGGGAAGCAAACAGACCGGAGTCTAGTCCCATGCTCTCAAAACACAAACATGGTGGAGGCTGGCAGCCGTTTTAGAACTGACCCAAGAATGAGAAAACTGTCCCCACCACCCCTGTCGGGAGGTGGGCACCCACGGGGGCAGTGAGGGCGTGAGCCTGCAGGGGTGAGGAATGGCCCGGCATTCCCTGCGCAGGGGCGAAACTCGGGCTCTCCCTCTCTAGTGGGAAAGGCCTAGAACAGCGTCCGGCTCCTCCTCCTGTCTGCGTGGGGGGCGACTTGTCGGGGTGTGAGAACCCCTCTCTGTGGACTCACAGGGTCAGCTCAGAGGGGCTGACCAGGTGGTAAAACCATCCCGGGGTTCAGTTTTGGCTTTGGCCCACGTCTCTCGTTTCACTCTAACAAGAGCCCCACGTTATTTCAGCGATGCCAGGAAACATCTCACCTTGTACAAAGAAATTCGAGCCAACATTCAGTCCTGGCGCTTGCATAAATGATGGCGTTCACAGACACGCCACCCCACGGCGGCCCCAGCCCGGCAGATGTGAGCTCTCCGAGGGGCTGACAGTCCCGAGGGGCGGGACAAAGCATCACCGGAGGGGCCAGGGGAGCGGGATGTGAAACACCAGCTCTGCCAAGGAGCAGTCCCAGGCGGGCCTCTGCTCAGCCCCAGGGCAGGGCGAGGACCCATCGGTCAGCATTAGGCTGGGTTTGCAGGAGCCCGGGACGCAGAGATGGCCCCAGGTGCTGCTGGAAGGCGGGTGCATGCCAGTGCCAGGGCGAGCCTCCTCTGGCTGTCGCCAAACCCTCCCAGACTTCGCCCGGGGGTGCGGCAGAGACGCCCAGCAGCAGAGACGCCCAGCGACCCTTCCTCCGGGGTGTCCTACAGGCCCGGCAGGGCTGATTAATACCCAAGGCGGCTACTAGGCCTTTCTGTCTCCCACAGAAACTGAAGTCACCCGACGGAACCGCGAGGCCTCTTTCCTGTGCCTGAAGACCTGCTTCCCAGAGGCAGGAGCGGGGCAGCGGCCTGCGGGGGAGACACACGGTGGAGGGCGTGCACCCACCGACCACTCGGCGCTCTTCACGGAGGGCACCTCGGCCAGGGGGTGCGCTGCCCGGCCCGAGGGGGCCCTTGGACAGGGGTGGGAGGTGCATCGACAGCCCCACCTGACGGCCTGACCCCCACCTAACACGCTTTTCAAAGCGATACCAAGCAGAATGAAAAGAACTCTACAGAGACAGAGATAAGTTAGTTTCCCTTTTTTTTTTTTTTTTAATTCAAACATCCTCTATGATGGGGAAACACATCCCTCCAATCTCAGGCTGATGCTTACTTAAAAAAACGAACGAGGCCCCACTCTGGCCTCCGCCCTGCGATGCCCGGGAAGTCGCCATTCACCCCGTGAGACCCCGTGACTCACGGCCGCCCCTCCCGGTGGAACATTCCCGTATCTTTTTGTTCAAACATGACTGTGGTTTCTTTAACTTCCCTTTGGCTATGGGTGTCAAAACAAATAGTTTTGGGTCCTTACTTCCCAAATTCGAATGCTGCAGACATTCTGTCCACCTGAAATCAAGCCCCCTCCCACCCGCGCTGGATGGCCCAAAGGTGGTGGGCGGGTGACTTCCTGGGCCTGCAGGGGGCACCCAGGGAGCCCTGGGGACTGAGGGCCCAACCCCTGCACTGTGACTATTGCTGGTTACCTATCAGGGCGAACCGCCTTCCCACCCACCGTCCGGACGAGCCCACAGCAGACGCCGCAGCCGCACCCCGCCACGCTCTGCAGCGCGCAGGCCCAGGCCCCCCTGCTGGCCCCGCTCGTGGATTCTGCTTGTTTTCGTGTTCCGGCTCGCTCGAGGTTGCTTGGCGGCCGCTCATTTTTACATGTGTGAAAGTCTCACCACACGCTCCCATTTCTTAGTGCACCCCGAAGACATGGACACCCGCAAAAGGTGCTATATTACTTGATTGACTGACATGGGCCTGGGTGTGAATGGTTAGTATTTCACGCTAACACACGAACTCTGGCATTTTGTGAGAAAACACCTTTGCAACGTGCTGGTGTCAGAGACGCGCAGTCCGTGCCGGGGAAGGCCTGTCCCGCCCTTCCCATCCGGCATCTGCAGGTCCTCGCCTGCCAGCCACCCATGCTTCCCCAAATCGGATGCACTTTTCACCATGCCACATATTTACAAATGCCGGGGTGCAAGCCCCCTTCTCGGTTTCAGCAGCTCTGGGACATTCTGCAGTTGCCAGTGCCACCTCCGTGCCAGGCTCCCTCCACTGGTGCTGAGCTCCCTGTGGGCAGGGACGGTGCATTGCCGTTCTCTGCACTTCAAGGACCTGGCCAGTGATTACAGGGTGCAGAGCTGGTAATTGTGGGTGCACTAAAAAGAAGGAAAGATGTGAATGGGCGAGAGGAAGTGGGGATTTGGAATAGTCTCTGCTTATCTCCCTCTGTCAAGTCTGGTGTCCTCTCATTTAACTTCCTTGTCCCTTCCACCTGGGTGTCTGACAGGACAAACTGCAGGGTCATGCTTCAAGCCTGGGAGGGCTCAGAACGGACATAGTCGCTAAGTTTTTTTCCTTCTGATTTACAAAAAAAAAAAAAAAATGAAGTCATAGTGACAAACTTTCATTATTTGTTCATTTTAAATATGGGTATACTATGAAAATCCCTGGTTAAAAAGAAAAAAAGACAAATGGAATGAGTATGTATTACTTTTAAGCTGGTAGACACCTGCGTACATCTGACTGTTAAAAGGTGCTTGCTTGTTTTTTTTAATATTTTTCTTTTCTTAAAGTCCTTTTTTAAAAAGATTTATTTATTGATGCATACAAGAACTGGGGTGTAGGCCAGAGGTGTGGGGTGGTAAGAGGATTCACCAGAGACAGAGCGGGGAGCAGAACAGGCAGACTGACTAGACTACACTGCCGAGGGGAGCAGCGGGGAGACAGGAGAGGTCTGGGCGCCGTGTGGGAAGATCCCTGGCCAGGGATCGAACTCGTTCTGTGGTGGCTGCCGATAGCTTCATAGTGCTGAGACTTAACCTGTTGCACCACCAGCAAGGCCCTAACAGGTGCTCGCTTTTGGCAGATTCCTAAGAGGGGCTGGGACGGCGTCTTTGAAGGTGTTGAACGGGTAAAGGAGCTGTGGGTGGACTCACTAAAAACTGCAGAGGCTTTGGAAGAATGAAAGTTCCAGAAACGGAACAATAGCAAATGTAGAAAGGGTGGTGCACCCCACTGGCCAGGCTGACTGGGTCTAGTGAAGGATGTGTGTCCTTTCTCAAGTCTTGTTTTCAAAATCCATAAACCACATGCCTTGTTTTAAAGGACTCTCTAGAATTTCCAAAGTAGTTGCTTATATTAGGAAAAACACAATTGCTTCTCTTTGACTTGGTTTAGAAAACTACTAAGTTTCTTAATGACTTTGAAGTCTAAAATAAAGAAAATAAAAGCACATTTAATCAAACAATGAAGCATAAACCACTTTGCCTGTTCCAGCTACCACGGTATGTTTCTGACAGAGTAGCTTAGGTAGCGTCCAGCCTCAGCAAGCTAACCCAGAGATCACACACCGGCTCTAGGTTTCCAAACATTATCATAAATGCTTTGAGGCCACGAGCAGCATACTTTTGTCTTTTCCAGTCTCGAATACCTACCGCAGTAACTACAGGGGTTTCTCTAATGAAAGGGACAGGGTGTTCCCATCGTGAGGGCTGACAGTCTAGGACGCCATTTTCAGGATAATCGAGAAACTCAAAAATCAAGGTTTAGAAAGTCAGTGACTAAGGGAGCACATGTTAAAAACATCCTCTCCTGCAGTTACCTGTTTTTCTAACAGTGAAGGAAGAGGTGATGCTGCTTCAAACCGACGTCGACAAGTTAACCCCGCTGTTGTCATTCGGGGAGCAGCAAGGAAAATGATTCACTCAAAACCCTCAAGACTTCAATTGCACACATTCTCCTTGTTATCACTTTTTGACACTTTTTTTTCTCAAAGTGCCAAAACCAAGAACTATCACACCTTTAAACACCTTCTAGCGTTAACGGCCGTGACTCAAAGTTTTATCGAGTCAACAGAGACAGGACAGAACTCTACCTCTTTTCATTTGAATTTGAGATTATTAGCTTATTTTTTAATGTTCCCCCGAGCACCATACAAGTGCCGAGTTACTGGGCTACACTTCCTTACCTGTGGAAGTGACACTTTCCTAAGGACTCAGGAGACGGACGGCAGCTCCTCGGTCCACCTCTCGCTCCTGAGAGAGACTGAGGTGCTCAGGCTGTGGGGGTGGGGGGTGGGGTGGTGGCAGGACCACCCACCAGGCCACCAGGGGTTTCTCTCAAAAGCATTTACTGTGTCCTAGCGCAGGGGCGGCAGTGGGAACTCCGCAGGGGCCTCCTGTGTTCCAGAGAAAGCCAGGACACAGGCTGGCAGTAGAGAGGCCCCCTGGGGGCAGGCGCGGGGAGTGTGGCCGCTGAGCAGTGCTGACCCGCACTGCTTTCTCGAGAAGACAGCAGTGGTGTGGAGGAGACCTGAAAGTGTCACTGCGACGTGCTAGATTTACTTGGATAGATTTTGCGGGGGAACTTTCCAGTTTGAAGTAAGACAAATTTTCAGAAAAACTGCCAGAACAGCACCAAGAACCCCTGATGATGCTTCACACAGGTTCACTGCTATTTTACCACAGTTGCTTTCTGTACGTACACACACACACACACACACACACACACACACACACACCCCTTTCCCGCAGACCCTTTGCCCTGCAGTACTTCAGCATGAATCGTTCAAATACACAGTATTGTTCTCGCCCCTAACCATGGTCAACGTAGATACCAAACCCTAGAAACTGCCCATTAATACAAAACTATTCTCTGATCCAGAGCCCAGTGGCATCAACTGACTCCAAAGTGACCTTTCACGACAATAGGTCTCCAGCACAGAAGCCAGGCCAGGGCCGAGCCCGGTGTTTGGGCAGAGCCTGTGGCCTCCTTTAATCCGGGAGTGCTGGGACTTCAGTGTTGCTGGGGACACAAGCCTGTCTATAGAATGTGCCTCAGATGGGGGCTGCCTGCTTCCCTTGCGATCACGGTCAGGCACTCGCCCCAGTGAGGCTGTGACAGCTGGCTGGCCCGCACGCCCCTCTGCTCCACTGTGGGGAATACTGACTGACGACCTGGGTCAGCGGAGGTCCGATTTCTCCACTGTATAGTCGCTCTTTCCTTCTGTGATTAGTAAGTAGCTGGCGGGACCCACTCTGAGGTTACATAAAGAGCCTGTTCTTCACGTAGTCATGAGACTTCCCTGGACTCACTTTTACTCTTTTAGCTGGAAAGCTGTGCTCCTCCTCTGTTATCACTCTTTTTGGACTAATTACTTCAGGTTCTGCTGGAAGAATAAACATTTCCTTCTGTGGCTGTACACCGTCACAGAGCACTTATTTTCCTGTTAACAACAGCATGAACGTGGGTCCCCACTCCCTCTGTCTCCCCGGTGGATTCTGTCGTAGCACTGTCCTTACTTATCCTGACGCTCAAACCCGACGTCCTGGATTTGGCCAGGGGGACTCCCTAGAACTGGTCCCCGCAATTTTGTGGCAAGTCTCTCAGTTACGGAGCTTCCTTCATTCCTTGCATAAAGGGGTCCAGGGTCATCTCAGGTCTTCCCTATCCTGGCCTGGGACCCACCATTTCTTGAAAGAGGCTGGTTCCTATGGTTCAGCCAAGGAAAGGAAATGTGGAAATGAGGTGTGCTAGGCACTACAGGAGGCCCCAGCTTCTGAGTTAGTATAATGCACCCCGCACTCTCTACATACACACACTCTATAATGCGCACACTACGCGCACAACTCTGTATGTACACACACATCATAATGTGCACACACATGCACAACCCTGTATGTACACACACTCCATAATGTGCACACTACATGCACACACATTACACGTACATACTTTATTCATGCACACACTACATGCATATACACTCTTCGTGTCTATGCCACATGTACATTCCACACATGCACAGTCCACAGGCACACACGCCATGCACACCCATTCCATAAGTATATACACGCTCTCCGCATGACGAGTTAATGCTGCCGCCTCTGATTCCACCCAACCCAGCGGGGCCCCCTGCTTTTGCCCGTCCTGTCCTTGTGTTACCTTCTTTCACCAGAAGCTCAACCTGTTTCCTCACTTGCTCACATCGACTACATACACAACACAACTCCAGGATTGCTGCACATCACAAAACTAAACTTACAAAGAGCTGACAATTTGTTTGCAGGTTCTTCTTTGGACTGAGGGTGCAGTATGTTCGAAAGTTACTGAAATAATTTCCCCCTTCCTGTTGATTTTGTTACTCATTTAAAATGCAGCTGGAGAGCGCATTTATTTCTGCTTCCTTTTAGCTGCATGACTGTCCCCGTCACTGGTAATTTGCTTTTTGTGTAAGTAAAACATAACTTGATTCCAAAAGTCCAGAAGGTGTACCCAGAAAGGTGCTGTCCGCCCCGCCCGCCCGCCTCTTGATCTCCTAAGACCCACAGAGGCTGGCACCGTTACAGGAGGCAATTGCACTCTCTAGAAAACCTTTGCATTTTTTATGCTTTGATTTCTTACACGTTTTGTTTACCAGCGGGGCTACAAGTCTGAAGTGCGGACAGAGGGTAAGTGGCAGGCGCCCCCGATTACCTGTTCCTCAGAGACCTCCAGGGGCGGGGATGCTTGCGGTTCAGACCGCCGAGTCTCCTGATAGTTCGTATTTCGTCGCTGACGCAAGGGAGGGAAAAGACGATTCCAGTTGATCATTCCACCCTGCAAGAGATCCACACGCAGCGATCAGACACAGGCGGGAGGACCAACCCAAGCATGAGGCGCGTTCTCCTGCAGTGCAGGCCTAGCTGCAGCCTGGGAAATAAACATGACACCGATCTGTCTGCACACACACTACAGGTACATACTTTATTCATGCACACACTATATTCATATACACCCAGGCCCTAGAGTGCACACCACAGCTCAGGCAGCAGATCAAACTGTGCCCAGAGCGAGTTCCCAGAGAAGACATGGAACGGGCACTGCCAAGGTGCTCTGTGCCCTCTGGCTCCACAAAGCTGCGAGACACAGCTGGCAGAACGCCAGCCCTGCTGGGTCCCCACTGTCAGTCTGAGAAGGAGCCCAGAAGTCAGATTCAGAGCTCTCCTCTTGAGTGGCATTTAAGTACGGGTAACTTAAGATTGGGCGTGATGTCATTTTTTGCTTATTCGGTGCCATCAATGAAAAAAAAAAAAAAACCCCACTGTGTGAAGAAAAATGTGCACAGCATGTTTTCAGTCACATGCCATACTGAAATTTATCAAATTAAATCTCTATTTCTTGAAGTTGTCTAGCTCCAAATAAACGATAGACTTTAAAAAAGACCTGAAATTTCCCTACTACAAGCATCTAAAAATGCTAGATAAAACTAAAAATCTTCACATGCACAGCGGCGCTCAAAGGCAGACACCGAGGCACCGAGGCGCCGAGGCGCCGAAACGAGCGCAGGACATGGGCAGGCGGCAGAGCTGCGGGGCGGGGTCTCAGGGCGACGGCGTCCTGCTGCCCTGGAACCACTTCGCCCAGCTCAGGAGAACAGGCCTTGGGCCTGCAAGAGGCAGAGGCTTCGAGCTCAGGCCTGCGCAAAGATCCACCCTCAGACAGCCGCGTCCTCAGGGAAGGGAGGAAGATGAGAAGCCCTAAAAGCCCTTCTTCCTCTGGGGCTGCCTGAGATTTGAGAACTGCAGGCAAACTTGGGGTTTAAATCACACTGCACATGTGCCTGAAGAATCCCTCAAAAACGACATAAAAACAGATCTAGGGTGAGAGATGGGTACACCTCAGGAGCCCAAGCAGAAGCCAAAGCAAACTGAAACCCTCTTAGCCTGGGGCTCCACGGTCTTTAGAGAGGACACCCCAGGGGAAGACTCAGACTCCAAAATCACAAGTCAGGAGTAAAATACATAGGAGGGTGAGGGCCTCATACACTTAAATTTAGAACAATCTGAAAACAACCATAAAGTCAGAAGTTTTAAAACAACAAAGATATAGAAGGAAGACTTAAAAGACTGAGGTACTATAAAAGACATCTAAGAAAAAAAAGAGGGGAATTAAAAATAGAGCCATTATGCAAAATTGTTCTGAAGAGATACGGTGGAAGTAAATTCAAATATATTAGTAATCGCAATAAACACACGTGGAAAAACTCACTAGCAGAAAGGCTGAGATTCTGAATTTTGAAATCTCTCCCATTCCCACACTCCCAGCAATCGACAAACCTAAGATATAAAGACATAGGCAGGTGACTATAAAAGAGATGGAAAAGGAAAAATCTGAGAACCATTAAAAAAAGAAAGCTGGTGCTGCTATACTCATGTCAAACAGCCCTCACGGACAGAAAGGTGCCCTTAGGGATGACATCGGTAGGACAGACCTACGCTATTTATATACAATACAACAGCATCAAAATGCAGAAACAAAATTTAATTGAATTACAAAAGAATTCGAAACATCCAAACATATGCCTGATTTTTAACATATGTTATTATATTAAACAGACAAAAATTAGTAATATACAGACCAAAAACAACAAGTTTGTCTAAGTGGACATATATAGTCTGCACTCAGTATTTACAGAATATATATTCTCGTCCATTATGCATAAAAATTTTATAGAAAATGACTGCTCGAGTCCTGGAGGAAATGTCCATAAATATCAAAACATGAACTTGACTGGACTATCTTCTCTGATTACATGCAATTTAGTTAGAAATAATATCAAAATTATAACATACAAGACAAGCAAAATTTCAAACAATTGGAAATCAAAAATGGAAAAAAAGCATAATGGAAATTAGAAAAGTAAATGAAGGTAAATAAAACTGAGACTATTACCTAGCACAGCTTGTGGGACCTAATTAAGCAGCTGGTGCAATTTTAAAATATTGGGCTTAACGAAGGTGAAAACTGAAAGTTAAAAAGTTCAATGTAAGAAGTTAGAGGAAGTAATAATAACCCAGAGAAATTAGGAGAATGAAACAGAAAATTAAGAATAAATGATAACACAATGGAAAACAAAGATACACTACAAGGAATATATAAAATCTAATGTCATTTGTTTAAAAAACCAAATTAGAATGTATAAATCTGTCAAGCTTGATGACAAGACAAAAGACAAAGGGGCACAAATAACATTGGGTTGTCAGAAAAGGCATGATTTATTTTTTTGCTGCAAAAGTGTGCCATGACTTTTCCGGGCACCCCAATATTAGGCATCATACAGGGACTATGACGGCACATTTTAAAGAAATTATAAGAATATATTACTCATACCGATACCTTTGCTGGCAATACACAATTTTTTAGAAAAATAGAAATGACTACAGCATATTCAAGAAGAGACAGACATTGATCATCACTTCTGAAAACTGTTCGGGGGCATCTATTAAAGTTGAACAAGTGTGAGCGCCTTAGCAGCTCCACCACGGACAGTGGAGAGGCAAAGGCAAGCTTACCAGACGGCTTGGCCCAGAATGTTCTCAGCAGGGTTACCTTAATAGCCAAAGACTGGAAGCAACTCACGGGTCCCTTAAGTCGAGTGGATAATTATAATACATTCACATAAAGTAATACTCCACAGCAGCTAAAATAAGCAGACTAAGATCCCCTACAACCATGTGGAAGCATCAAATACAAATAAACTAAAGTAAATGAAATATTTTTATATAATGTACTACTCTGTACATATGTTACACTTTGGTAAAACGTTATAAAAAGAAACAGAAAACCTGACTAGACTGTTACCCATTAATGTAATTTGAAGTAACAGTTAAAAATCTTCCTGCCCAAATTCTATAGGTCAAGCCTGTAACACATGTAAGGACTTGCTCCCTTAGACAAATTATTCTTTAGAACGGAAGAAGGAAAGCTGCCTACTTCTCCAATATAAGAAAAGAGCATTATAGGAAAGAAAAATTACAGAACAATTTGTTTGTCACATATGGACAGATGCAATAATCCTAAAGAAAATATCAGTAAATTCAATTCAACCATGTTAAAAAATACCCATCTTATCTGATATGTACTATTTTTGGCTTTATCTCTGGAATCTTAGAAGAGACAGTAATGGAATTCACACATTAGCACATTAAAAGAGAGAAACCAAACTAGGAAAGCAACCTGATAAAACTCAAGACATGTTGAGATGATCTTCCACCACCTCTTATTTTCAACACAGATCAGAGCAGAAAGAGACCCAGCCAGCCGAGCACGGAACAAAATGCAGAAGGTGGGGGGCAATGAAAACCTCATTATACACACAAGATGACAGTGCTGAGAAAGCGAGAGTGGATGAGCGAGAACCACACAGAAAGTTCCAGTGACATTCCTCCACGGTGACCGTTTAGAAAATGTAAGCGACGCAAGCGACTGCTTACAATAAATAAAAACTATTAGGTACTGACCAACTCAATCTAACAAAAGCGCTGCAAGATCTCAACGGAGAAAACATAACCTGAGTGGAAGATATCAGAGACGTAAGAAGCGGAGCACCGCAGCGCAGGGAAGCTGGGAGGACTGGTTGAGTCTCAATATTCATACCGTTTCCTTTAAAAATGGGGGTGGGGGAGGACAGGGGCTATTATGGACTCTGTTCTGCCACTGGCATGTGAGCAGGAAGGGCACCTGGGATGCTCGAGGCAGGAGCACATCATCCTGCTGTTGCTTCCTCTTCCTCCCGGGGCCAAGCAGCCACCCTGGGAGCACAGCCACGGACAAGGCAGCAAGAGAACAGGGGCCTCGGCCCAGCCCTTTTGGGGCCCTGCCTCGAGGCCCGTCTTGCAGCCTGGGGCTGTGGCCAGCTGGACTTCTCACGAGCGAGAAAGAAACTTCTACCCTGTTGAAGTGTCTGTGATTTTGTGCTTTCTGCCACGTGGAGCAGACCTACTCCTGGCTGCTGCAGACCCCAAACTTCAAAGTGTGTGCCCGTTTGGTGGAACCAGACACACTTTGAAGGGAAGGGTCAAAACTGGACATGAATATTCTGGAGAAACACAAGGGAGGCTTCTCTGCCATGAGCAGGGCTGTCAGACTGTAGGCACTGAAGGAGCGAGGAGTGAGGACAGGACAGGCAAACAGTGAGGAGACGGGAGCCTGGAGAGGGGAAGTGAGCGAGGGCCCCTGGCACAGGAGGGAGGTGGCGCGACAAGTAGGCAGAAGAGGGATGACCCGTCCTGGACGACGGACTGAAGCTGCAGAAGGAGGAGAAAGAACCTTTCCTTGATGCCCCACGGAAATAGGTTTCTTTGAAATGAACCAACTCCATAGATTAAGGATTTAAATGTGAGAAGCTAAACAGTGAAAAACTAGAATGAGATTATCCTTATGTCACTAAGGTTGGAGAGGGTTTCTTTTTTTTTTTTTTTAAAGATTTATTTATTTATGCATACAAGCTGGGGCACAGGCCAGAGGTATGGGGTGGCGAGAGGGTTCACCAGAGACAGAGCGGGGAGCAGAACAGGCAGATCGACGGAAACACACTGCTGAGGGGAGCAGCGGGCGAGGCAGGAGAGGTCTGCCGTGCTATGTGGGAATCTCCCTGGCCGGGTGTCGAACCTGCATCTCCAATGCCGACAGCTCCACAGTGCAGCACTTAACCGCTGTACCACCAGGGAGGCCCTGGAGAGGGTTTCTAAGACAAAAATATACAACATAACTCAAAGACAAGGATCGCTAAAAATCACTATGAGTAAGCACTTTTCTTTTTTTTTTTTTTAAGATTTATTTTTTATTTATACATACAAGCTGGGGTACAGGCCAGAGGCGTGGGGCGGCGAGAAGGTTCACCAGAGACAGAGCGGGTAGCAGAACAGGCAGATCAGAAATACACTGCTGAGGGGAGCAGCGGGCGAAGCAGGAGAGGTCTGCCACACCATGTGGGATTCTCCCCGGCCGGGCGTCGAACTCGTGTCGCTGCTGCTGACAGCTCCACAGAGCAGCGCTTAATTGCTGCGCCACCGGGGAGATAAAAATATACAACATAACTCAAAGACAAGGATCGCTAAAAATCACTACAAGTAAGTACTTTTCTATCATTTCAAAACGTTAAGTGGGAAGGAAAAGTACAGATTAAGAGAAAGTGTTGGCAATATATAACAAAGAACAGTATCCAGAAAATACCATGAACACTTAGGAATCAGTGAGACAGAAATACATGGCTCCAGAGAAAAATGGACGAACATGTGAACAGACCATTTACAGAAGAAATCAGGTTTCATACACAAGCATGGGCACCCTTAGCGCATCAGGGAACACACATTAAAGCAATAGGCTGTGTCACGCCCACAAGACTGGCAGGAATAAAAAGCCTGAGAAGGTCTGAGGACAGAGTGCATGAAGGAAGTGGGAGTGCAGCATGGCTGAGGGGCGCGGATAGGCAGGCATGCTCTGGAGAGCGACGTGTAGGGGCGCAGCAGGAGTTGGGGGGTTCTATAGCCTGCAGCTCCATCTCAGCAGTAGCATGCCAGGGGGCATTTCTGAGGGTGCTCCATGAATTCACCACTAATTATAATAAGACAACCTAAAAAAAAGCCTCTATACCGAAGAAGGGAAATGAATAAGTGGTTCTATTACAGAGCAGTATATGAGCAGCTGCAATAAATGAACCAGATCTACACAGACAATGCAAATGTTGAACAAAGAGAGTTATACAACACCACTCATGTAAGTGTGAAAGCCTCAGAACAGTGTATTACTGAAACTATTTTAGGGGTAGCCGAGTGGTGACCCCCATCCCTTCCTTCAGCCCCCACCATCCAGGATATCTGGCAATGTCTGGAGACATTTTTGGTTGTCTGGTGGGAGGCGGGTGATGGGTGTGCTAAGCCCTCTCTACCACACAGGATCCCCTCACAGCAGGCAGCGTCAGGGCCAAAAATCCCCGACACCTTGACACGTGTGGAAAAGATGCCAGCACGAGGTACAGGCGTCACACACAACACTCCAGCTCCAGGCCGGCCGGAGGGAGTGCTTTACTCTGGCTGACTGTAACGTTTTACATCTTGGGGCAGTGAGAACTAAAGAACAGGCAAAATCATCAAAGCCCCAGCCGGACTAGTCCTGTGACAGTAAACAAGTGCTCCCAAAGAGGCACGGCCCAGAGGTTCCAGTTTCTGGGGCGCCCTGACCCCCTTCTTTCCACGCAGTGCTGAGCACCAGCCTCCACAAACAGGAAACGTTTCCTCACTTCAGCTTCTTCAAAAGCAGTCACCGCACATTTGAAAGAGGAAAAAGGAAGCAGCTTGCGTCTTGAGCAGTCGCTTTGTGAAATAGCTGGCATCGAACGCAACAAAATTTCTCATGAACATAAACAAATGAATAAATGACTAATTTTCCAACCGAGGAGCAAGCAAAAGTTTGTGCCAGTGCACCAGGTGGACTCGCCATAGACAGAATCCCACCTGACAGGTTCGGGAAGTTTCAGAGTGGCTTGCTGAGAAGCCAGGTCAGAGGGCTCCACCAGGGGCCTCCTGGGGCCCGGCTCCCCAGGGGTCCCCTCGCTCTCTCGGAGTTCGAGGTCTCCTGGGGGAAGGCGAGCCGAGCCATCGAGAAATGGAAAAGCCCCAGGAAGGTGACAAAGGCTGTGGAACCAGTTGAAAGGGCACAGCCAGAGCTGGGGTGAAAGTTCAAAGAGGACAGGGCCTCGTTGGCTTCAAAGGGTGGTTTTAGCACCAGGGAAGAGGCTGCACACTAGACCGGCTCAAAGACCAGGCCTTGAGCCCAGGCTACACCATGTCAAGGCCAAAGCAAAGCTAAGGAGTCAAGTCAGAGGAATGGGGGGGGGGGCCTGAGGGGAGTGGTCTCTGGAGCTGGAATATCTGGGCTCAAATCCCAGCTCCACCACTGATTATGTGACCTCTAGCAAGTTTGAGAAAACTTCTCCAGGTCTCTGTCTCCTTATCTGTGAGATGGGAGTAATAACTGCATTCACCTCATAAAGGGATGATGAGAAAAACATGAGCCGGTGCATGCATGCAAAGCATTCCGAACAGCTTGAAAACCCATGCCAGCTTGCTGCGGACTGGGTACCCCGCTGCCTGAACCTGCACCGCGCCTCACGGGCTGTTTGTCTTCCCCACTTGACTCTGGGAACCTGGGGGGCTGCATGGGTGAGACTGGGACAACCAGGGTGTCAGCCAGCACCGGCTCCCGTCAGGAAGCGAGCACGTGGCTGAGTGGGCATGCTTAGCGCGATGGTTTGGGGCAGTTAACGCTCTTTTCTTTTTTTTCCATTTTTTTTATTGTTATTTATGTCTTTTACATTTTGTATTCCCCTTGGGCAGCCCACCACCAATTCACCCGTGATCCATCTCCACGGTCCCCTGTAT
>PVIJ01019227.1:0-24100 GCA_004024925.1 Scalopus aquaticus
TCCCTCCCTTCCTTCCTTCTTTCTTACCCTTCTTCTTTCTTCCCTTTCTTCTTTGTTTAACATAGTACTTATCACCTTCTTTCATAGTTGCAGTTACCCCAGAGGTGGACTTTGTGCCAAGAATTCAAGTACAAGTGCTTCATGGGGACCTGCTTCCTAGTTACTCCACCTGAGTGGCAAAGGGGCTGGGATATTGATTATGGGCTGCTTGAGAGTGGAGTGTTAATATCCTGCTTCTCCTCAAGGTGGGCAAATTAAGTGACTTTGGAAAATGCCCCAAAGCAAAGAGATGCAGATGTGGTTAGGCTACTGGAATGGGAAAGAACACATTCAAGTGATGAGGTCCAGGGATAAAAGCTGCTGTGATACATCATATAGCTTACTGATGTTTATGATATTATATATAAATATATGACATACATGATAAATGAAAATAAATATTTATCCTTCCAGAAAATAATCTCTATGAGGACAGGTATTTTTATATATTAAGTTCTCTGTTGAACTTGACTCAGTGCCTGGCAACCTGGCACATATTGGTATTTAATTATCATTTATTAAATGAATGAATGATCTAGATCAGAGATTTTAAATTGTGGGTTGTGAAGCATTTAGCAGGTCATGAAATTGATTTAATGGGTCATGACCAGCAATGAAGAAAGAGAGAAAAGACTGTATGCCAGGAGTAAGAGTAAGTACAATTTTATAAAATATTTAATTTCATTTGTTTAATAGCCATATTATTAAATTAAATTAAAAGGTATAAATGAACTTTATATTGAGTCCTATGTATTTTTCATTCTAGGTTGTAATATTTGCTGATCATGAATCAATTTTTTCATCTTAAAGACTAGGAGATAGAGACCTAGAGAAGTGAGGGCTTTTTCAAGGTCATAGAACTGGGCCCAAGCAAAGCAGGGCCTGGGGCATCACAGCGTCTCTGTGAGTCCAGCAACTGTTAGACACTCACTGCAGGATTTATAGGACGGAGGCCTCCAGCCAGGTGTCTTTCTGAGCCAAAGAAAACCAGATCCTTTGTAAACATCTGAAAAACCATATTGCAAAGTGTGAGAAGCTAGACTTCTGGGGGTGACTGAGCAGGCAGGACTACCAAATGGCTTCAGTAGCAGACACACTGCCGGAGCACCTGCCTCTCGGCCTCTGCATGGGCGTGCCTTGCCTCCTGCACCTTCGCCTGCAACAGTCTCTGTTGGCGTCTGGCCTAATGGCTACCCTCAGTACAGGCATTAAAAAATATTGAGACTAGTGGCTTTGGCTCAAAGAGATTTTCTTTAACATTATTTTTATTCTCATTTAATTCCATTTTTTTTTTAAGCTTGGAAGCAGAACTTGCCCCAAACCTGCTTCCCTTTTTATCCTCTGCTCTCTTCTTCTCTTTTATTTCCTACATGGAAAGAAATAAAGTCAGGACATTTTGCTGCTTCAGAATCATGCATTTAAAATAATATTGTTCCCGGTTACTGGTGTCTGGAAGGTGTAGTGCAAGCTTCCTTCATAACCTGAAGTTCTTTGCTAGAACCAGAGCTGCTGGTAATGCCAACAAGCAGCCATTCCAGCGCCTGTTCACTGTTGCTTTTCTCTAACCTCAGGTCACAAAGAAATCTTTGGGCCTTTTGTGAGATCCATTCCCAGCCAGAACCAGAGGCCCAAAGGGTCACATGGTCAGGCCAGGTGTGGCTATGGGCTGGTTTAGGCAAAATCCAAATCAAATCCTGAAGGGTGAGGATGGATCATTTGGGAAGTGATAATGCACTCTCCAAATGTGGATTTTCTTCCAGATATTATAACCACACTAATGTCCAGTGTTTATGAGGAGGGCAAGGAACAAGGGGAAAGAGAAACAGGCAGGAGAGAGATACAGTGATAGTGAACTAAAGAGAGAAACAGAAATATTAAGTGAGGGCACAGGGAGGGGAGAGGAGGGGAAGAAAGTGGGGAGAGGGGAGGAGAGGACAGATTTATCTTCTTACTTTGAGCTGCTGCCCTTGCTTCTTTTCAGCTGGCCTTTTACAGGCAGGGGACACCATCCACTTTGCCACAGGAGGAGCTGTCTGTTTATTTTTATTATTGCCTTCCATCCTAAGGGAGTCAGGTTTCCTGTGCCCTGAGGCAGGTCAGTGGGGTGGAGTGGGGCCAGGGGAAGGAGGCACAGACAGAACTAGAGAAGTGGCTTCAGAGACCCTGGAAGCTTGTCACTCACTGAATCAACTATTGGCACTGCCGGCTGCTTTGCAACTGAGAGAAGAGACCAAAGCTAGAGAATTATCATTTTATCTGCAGTTCTTTCTTTTTCTCTTTAATTGTAATGGGAGGATAGAGGCTCTCTGTTCCACATATGGGCATTGAACGAGTCGCTTCTTTGTGGAGCCAGAAAAGCCATGCGTGGGGCTGAGCATGACTGGGCCACTTGGCAAGCGGGTCGCTCCACCGGTTCCTGCCAAAGAAACTGCGGCCAGAGGCATCTCTGGGCCCTTCTCCCACACCGGTGGGTTCTTTTGTTGGCTTAAATCATGGAAGCCAGTCTTGCTCCCTGTGGGATGATTAGGGCCAGAGGAGGCTAGTTTCTACCTCTACAGCGAGAGACAGAGCTCAGCCGGGCAGAAGGCAGCATGGCTTTGCCCTTGTCCTCGTCACCTGGTCTCCTGCCTCCTGTTGACTAATAACGCAAGGGCAGGGCAGGTGATTCACAGAAATCCTCTTTGCCAGGGCTCCTGGCCTGGGTAGCATGGAGCTGCCAAGGCAAACACATCCCGCCCCACTCTGCCTCAGAGACAAACAACGTCAGCCATTGTTTATACGGACGGGGCAGTCCTGAGCGCTGTCCTGAGATTCTCGTGCCCATCTGCGACCGGTCTTGGGATAAGCTCATTTGTTTTTGGTCTGTGGGCTCCCCCCCCCCGGCCTTCTAGGAGGCGGCATTAGATGGGCATTAGTTGGTCGATGCTATCAGACCGAGGGGATGTTTCTCCTTGGCGTGAGTCAGTGAACTTCCTGAGTGGAAAAGGACCTTGATCCTCATGGGATTTTACATGCTTCCTGAGAAGTGCAACCATCTCAAAACGGCCCTGTGGTTTCCCACCCTCATAAGCACCTTTCTTAAAAGGAGGCTACTCCATCTTCATCAGCGACACCTATCTTCCAGGAAATAATGCTTTCTGTAATATTCAATCTCTAATAATACCGTTGCAGTAGAAGCCAATCGCATCATTGGGGTTTTATTGTTTAATATCAAGTCACTTCATTTATTTGTAAAACAGAGGCCATAGATGGCAACTTGGCGGGTAATGCAGCTCATGGACTTTTTAAAAAAGTGGGGTATTCTACCATAATAATCTGTATCTTGAAAAACACTGTCCTTGTGGAGTTCATTCCTACCTGTCGGTAGCACACTTTCATCAAACTCTGGCTTCCCTGCCCTCTCCAGTTCTTTCTCTTCCCCTCTGTCCCATCATCCCCCTGGCCCTGAAGCTTCATGTCAGTTGTTATTTATAGCTCACCTGCATTATTGTTTATCTTAACTAGAAGAATATTTTTCTGGGCCTGGTTTCCTGTTAAAAATGAGGGGAAAAGGTAAGACTGACAGATACTTGTGTTTCCAGGTAATACCTGGAAGATTATAATTGTTGAGGGCAGAGTAGTTTTTATACTCAGTTACTCATTCAGTCACGTGGTCTTTACATTGCCCTGTGCACTTTGGGGACCCCAGCTCCTCACTATTCTGTGTCCCCCACTCTCACCACCCACTCTGAAAAGACAGCTCCTTTGCTGTAATTTGCCCTCTGCCTCATGTCTTTTTGAAGACCTCAAAGAAACTAATGTTGAATGATTCAAGAAAATAGGACTCTGATTGAAGATAAGAAATAGAACTTGCCATGGTCAGCAAAGCAACAATAAAATTGAGAGAAAATGGCAGACGGGTGCTTTTTCCTTATTGTTAACTGGTTAAAGAAGCGAAGTTACTGTATTTTAAAAAATCACTAGTAGGTCTCATAAAGGACGTGCCTTTTCTTTTCATCACACATGGGCATAATTTGCAGCTGGCATTGATTTTCTTCAGGATGCACATGTAAGATCTGCAAATATACCCACAGTGGTCTATTTTTACAAAAAGCTTCTCATAAAGACTTTAGGGAAAGGTTTTAAGGCAAAAAGACAGTATCCAAAACAAAACAACGATCTTCAGAAAGTAGCCTTTTCCCTCTTAGCAAAAAGTTCCAGAATATGAGAGACTAGAGTACAGGTATAATGATATTGAAAGAGGTGGAGCTTTCATGAAATATTTCTTCAGTATCTTCTAAAATATCAGGAGAATTTGATAAATCCCTAAAGTACTGTAGACCACCTCTACAGTGAAACTGAGAGACCTGTAATCCCTTCTTACCACTCACCCCAGGAAATAGCCCCTCAGTGAGCAAAACATTTCAAAATTAGGTAGCCCTTTCTATGTCAGAAAGGTGTGAGTCATCCAGAATGAAACATGGAAAAAATGCAGTTTTTGAGAGAGATAAGCTGTAAGAAAATGAACTGTGGAGGTGGGAGGGTAGGAAAACAGGGAGCTTAGAATCTCAAGGAAGAAATTAATTTGTTTAGGATTTAAAGTGAGAGTTTATTGTGCAAGAATTTATATTCAAGTTGGTATGTGAAGGAAAGTTTAAGTAAGTAGCAGAGGGTAGGAAAACAGGGAGCTTAGAATCTCAAGGAAGGAATTAATTTGTTTAGGATTTAAAGTGAGAGTTTATTGTGCAAGAATTTATATTCAACTTGGTATGTGAAGGAAAGTTTAAGTAAGTAGCAGAGACAACTGCTTACTAGATTTGAAAGATGCCAGATGTGAAAGAAATCTTCACACACACAATTATTTAACATTAGTCACATTTTCTCTATCTTATTCTTTGTATGGATTAACCATTATTCTACAGGTGTATTCTATGGGTGTATGTGTGAGTGTTTATAAACATATTTACATTCCCCCTCACGTAGACACACATTATTTATCCCTCACTCTGTGTAAATATATTTTTCCTAGAACCTTTTGATAGAAAGTTGCACATAAAACAAGATTACATCTCTAAATGCCTTTGCACACATCATCTAAGAACACAGACTTTCTCCTAATATAACCACAATAGTATAATGATGCTCAAGAAATTTAACATTGAACAATGATACTATCTAAAATATAGTACACTCCCAAATTTCCAAAATTGTCCTCAACAATCTGCTATGTGCATGTGTGGGTTTTTCCCAGATGTGAATTCATTTAAAGATCATATTTTGCATTTGATTGTCACATCTCTTTAACCATTATTCTAGAACAATCATCACCCTACCTTTCCTGACCTTGACATTTTGATGAGTCCATACTAGTAATATTGAGTCTTCCCGGATTTCTAACTTGTGTGTGTGTGTGTGATTTGCTTTTATTGTAGGCAGATCTCACTGTTAAGAGCACATGCTCTGAAGTCAGTTGGAATTCTAGGTCCATTTACTAGCTGTGGAATCCTGGGCAAGTTACTTAACTCTGTGAACCTCAGTGGCATTTCCACAATGGATACATAGTTACAGGAATATTTACAATCATACCAGGGCATAGCATAGTAGTGGCCAGTTATTGTTATTTTTTAAATTATTATTAGAGAATATACTCCATTCTTACAATAGGTAGGAGAATTTTGTATGATTCTTGATATTCAGTTGCAAGTGTCTTGAAAATATCTTATTCTCAGTTAATAATAATAGCATATTCAAAATACTATTTCTCAAAATAAAATTAGATCCAGCCTCTGCTTGCTGAATCTAATGGTCCAGATTTAAGGTGATGCCAGACATTATAGAACTATTTATGACACTGGCTGGTAGTATGCATAGAGATTGATTCTTTGAGTTTGGGAGTAAAAATGTCTTGATTTTTCCACCCAAACTATTTGACTGAGCAAATAATTTATTTCTTTGAGTTGTCTTATTCGCACCTATAAATGGGGTAATGATAAGTATCTTGAAGACATCAAGTAGCAGTTCCTTCCAAGTTAGTTGCAAGGTGAAGTATGAAACCGTATCAGTGCATTTTGGGGATTCTGTGCATTAAAATCCTTCCTTGTGCACTGCACTCTGAGTGAGGCTTTTTTATGATGCCTGATTCTGCAACATTATGCACTAGGTATTTAAAAAATAGATGTTTACTGAGTTATCAAGGTATTCCAGATGGTGACACATTTTGTTATTCAGCACTAAATTTGTTAATACCATTAAATCTTCAAGTACGAGGGAGCTGTCAAGCTCACTAATGAATTTTCTAAATTTCTGATTTCTCTGGAAAGTTTAAACATTATCATTGGCAACAAATGCTGTCAGCTATTTTCCTTGATGTGACAAGGTTATATCATTCATTTATGAGATAATGTCTGTCAAATGCCTGAGTCTGAATAGCCCTAGTTTTTCATTCCTTTAACAAAGATAGTGTTTTCTGAAAAGAAAAAAAAAAAAAAGAAGCTGGTTTAGTTTGCAAGTCAAATAATCACAAAAGTGCAGTTCCTCTTATGCCATTGTACTTGGGCATGAGGAAAAAAGTGTTTATGGAAACTCCCCACTTCATTATACTACTTGTACCCAAGGTCTGTGATTTCATAAAATTAATAAATTCTATGGTTTCGTAGGGACATCCTTAAGTAAAACTGGTTGTTTTGATTTTCCATGTGAAGTGCATCTAAAGGGGAGAAATCAGATATTGTTCAAAAATGAAGATGGATGTGAGAAAAGATATAATAAAAAGAAAGAGAAAAAATCCCCCCAAATAAATAAACTCTAAAAAATAAAATAAAAGGGATACAATGACTGCTAACACTTGGTGGGGTGGGGAGTCCTGTATTTTTTTTTAAAGGTCTACCTCATTACTTTTCTTTTAAGTTAATCACTGCCCAAAGACTTTTCACATTGAGGCAATGTTAGTTTACAACACTGTCTAGGTTTCAGGTTCATGGTTTCTTATCTCAGTACTGAAATATATATTACCCCACCCACCATCCAACGTTCCATCATTAACCACCACCAAGCATTGTTCCCATCTACCTGTTCTACACCTTTAGTTCCCTTCTGGTAACCACCATTCTGTTGTCGAAGTCTAAGGGTTTGTTTTTGTTTTGTTTTGTTTGCTTGTTTAATTTTTTCTTTATGTTCTACATACTAGTGAAATCATCTGGTATTCATCTTTTTCCTCCTGACTTACTTTAATTAGCATAATCCCAAGATCCATCCTATTATTGCAAATGGGAAAACCTCATCCTTTTTATGGCTGAGTACTATTCCATTGTGTATATATTATATACCACCTCTTCTTTATCCATTCATCCATTGTCGGGCACTTTTGTTGTTTCTGTATCCTGGCTATAGGGTGGGTTCTATTTTGATAAACTAAAGTGTCAGCAGTTTTGTCCACTGTGGCTAATAGCAGTGCAAATATAAGAACGGTAAAAAAAAAAAAAAGTAGTACTCATTTTTTTTAAAGATTTATTTTATTTATGCATGTAAGAGCTGGAGTGTAGGCCAGAGGTTGGGGGGGAGGGTAAGAGGATTCACCAGAGAAAGAGTGGGGAGCAGAACAGGTGTATTGACTGAAATGCACTGCCTACGGGAGCAGAGGGCAAGATGGGGTAGACCTCGTGCTGCAGTGTCTGTGGATAGCTTCATGTTATTGAGACTTACCCTCTTGCGCCATCAGGCAGGCCCCAGTACTATTATTCTTAAAATAGTTTTGACCTTGTGTTCTCAGCTCTGAAAGTTTCTCAGGTACCCCTAGATGTCTGTGAATCATTGTGTTAAAGGTTGTAAGTCAATTCAATTTTAATTCTGTTGTCATGCTTTCTGCTAGACTTTAGAAGGGATATTAATTTATCTGAAACTTAATGTTGGGGAACTAAGAATCTAGACATATATCCAACTAAATAGAGTCCATGATAACCATGAATTACTATAGATGTGGAGGAGGGAGTAATTCTTTTGTTTTTTAAGTTTTTATATTGAAGTAACATTGGTCTACAACTCTACAATATAAACAGAGGTAAATGATCACACATGTTCCGATGTATATTACCATGCCACACCCATCACCAAGGTACCCATAGTCCTTCACCATGGGACCCCCTCCACACCCTGCTTTCTCTTCTCCTACCTCTCCAGTAGCTTCAATTCTACAATCAGATTTCTAGGGTTTGTTATTGGTTTGGTGTTGTCTGACCCTTTGCTTTGTTTCTTCGTATTCCACATGTAAGTGCAACCATCCAGTGTTTGTCCTTTTCTTTGTAGCTTATTTCAGTTAGCATAATCCCCTCCAGTTCTATCCATGTTGCCTCAAGTGGCAAGTGTTCATCTTTTTTATGGCTCAGTAATATTCCATTGTGTATATGTCCATCACATCTTCCTAATCTACTTATAAGTCTTTGGGCACTTATGTTTCCATAACTTGGTTATTGTACATGGTGCTGCCTGAACACGGGGGTGCATGCGTCCATTCGAATTAGAGTTTTTGCGTTCTTTGGGTAAGTACCTAGAAGTACAATTGCTGGATCACATGGTAGATCTTTTTTTAATATTTTGAGAAACCTCCATATGTTTTCCTAGGGCTGTATCAGTCTACATTCCTACCAGTGATGTACAAGGGTTTCTTTTTCTCTTTACATCCTCACCAACACTTGTTTCTGCTCTTTCTGATAGGGCCATTCCCATAGGTGTGAGATGGTATCTCACTGTGGTTCTCACTTGCATTTCCCTCATGATAAATGATGGTGAGCATTTCTTCATATGTCTATTGGCCATCTACATGTCTTCTTGGAGAAGTGTCTATTTAGCTCTTTTGCTCATTTAAAAATTTTTTTTTGCTTTCTTTTTGTTGAGTTATGAGTTTTTTATCAACTTGACTGCAGGAAGTTGAGGAATCCTTCTCAAACAGATTATTTATGCTGCACTTTGCAAACTATGTGCAATTCCCATGTTCCAGGAAGACCTATTTGCCCAGATGTGTATTTGTCTTTAACCCTTAGGGAATGGCAAGGAGCTTGGGTTGGTGGAATAGTAAGGAGCCTCTGAGTATGCAGTCATGTGAAACTGGGAAGGTAGTGGGGGTTTGAGGAGACCCTCAGGGCTTTGGGAGTATGCTGCTTTTTGTACTGAGAAGACACATTCACTTAGCTTAGAGTAACATGTCCACGAGGTGAGGTCCCTGAGTTAGTAGTGTCAGCCTCACCCCTAGGTAACATCACTTGTTATAATTGCAAATTCTCAGGCCTCCAAGGGGAATGCAAAATGTAAAAGACATAAATAACAATAAAAATATATATATTATAAAAAAAAAAAGAAGATAGCACTGCAATAAACATGGGAGTGCACGTTTCCTTTCAAAAAAAAAAAATTCTCAGGCCTCACCATGACCCACTAAGTTGAAAGTTCTAAGGGCAAAGTGCCACCTCTGGCTTAATAAGGTGTTCTTGTTTAGATTCTGACACCGGCTAACATGCGACAGCCTCTGGCCTAGAGTGTGTTGCATTAAAGAGAAGTTCCACCTGCATCAGAGTTAGAGTGTGGTGTATGTGTTATGCTTCAGTGCTACAGAATCAGAACCTCTGAAATGAGTCCAGGAACCTGGGTGCTTGAAATCTAGCCAGGTATTTGTGAACATGATGACCTAGCAGAGGGGAAGCTGAAGAACATCCTCATCTTTACCAAATGTCATGTATTAGTTATAAGGGATTTTGGAGGAAAGGCTATAAATGACATCTCATTTTCATTCACCAGGAGGTGTGAACCATGACTCCTCTGTAGAGTCACTGAGAAGATCCATCATCAGTTTTAGGATCCACTTCCTACCTTGATCTTTGCAGTCCGTGGTGTGGAGTTGATAGTTGGGAGCAAAGCAGGTAACTAAATGAATAAATTATTACATAGCATATTAAGTTCTGACAGAAAAGACTACCAGGAATAAGGAACACATTATAATTATTGTAGGAAGTTTTATCTCCTGGTATTTCTTAGAGCATCTAGTTAAATAATTTCATTTTTCTCCAAGCAGAGCATGTTAAGAAACACCCGCAACTTAATTCCCTTAAGTAGTTACTCTAATCAGATGTGTTATTTTCTCAACCTCTACAATAAACTTGAGTTAAATGCAATGTAGTTGGATGTTAAATGGACAGAAATTTTCAGGTACTTCAAAACTGTAGAGTATTTTGGATAGATCTGTGGGAGGGAAGGGAAAACACTGAGGGGATTGAGTTTGTGGATGTAGGAGCTAGAAGGTGAACACAGTCCTCAGGTATTTAACCTACAGCCCTACACCTACTCTCAGCAACTGCGGATGAGCTGGGGGCAGAGAAAAGCGTAGAACCAGAAGAAGGGCAGAGTCTCAGGAAAGGGGAAAATCTTGCAGTTTTTAAAATCTTTCTTCATCCAAAAGGAGCATAAAATCACTTAATAAGCCTTTACATATAAACCTTATAAACAAAATAGAAATAGAAAGGGCTAGTTGCTCTGTTGCATGTGGCGAATGTCTTGAGTTTGAAAGTGGCTGGATTTTTGTTTCCTGTGTGTAATAAAGTGTTTTGGGACAAATGTTACCCTAGAATCCTAAAAAAGACAGCACTACATATCTAATACCTGAGTCTTTCTCCCTGTTATATCTGTAACAGGCCATGTAAATAAAAGGCATTTTATAATGAAACTTAAAAGAAGTCCACTCTTCTTTTGGAGACAGTTTAATAAAACCAGAACAGTCTTTTAGAAGGTCCAGAAAATATTATTTAGTTTATGCTTTTGATTTAGTGCTCCTTCAATATAGAGAAAATTGTGGGCTTGGGGACAGAGGAAATGTTCGCAGACCCCTCTTCAAGGTAATTCAACCAGAAACCTGTTTCTTATAAACACTAAACACTCTCTGGTCCCATTTGTGTTGGGACATTGGTTTCTAAAGTGCTTGATAGAAAATGAAACTGCCCCACCCATGACTTAACTGCTCACAGGTGTTGAAAGCACCTGCAGAGCCCCTGGAGTTGGTCCCAGAGCAGGGGCTATGCTACCTAAATGCTCTAACGCCAGTCTAAGGTTAGCTGGGGTAGAAAACATCATGCTTGCCCTTTAAAAGAAAAGTCCACCTAGCACAGTTTAGAAACATGAGCTCTTTTAAGGAGTCATTTGGGAAGAATGTGCCTGACATTAACCCAGGAAAGCATGCTCCAGGAACTCTAGGTCTTTCTTCTCCATGTTAGAACTGTCCATATTGGTGATAATTGACCATGCTTCCCAAATGGGATGTGCTTCCACTTCTGCTGATGGTGTCCTCCTTGATGGTCACTATCCATCTGGAAAGACTAATTTAAGGAAACATGTGCCTGATGTGTCTTTCTTGCCAAAAGCTGCAGTGCTCCAGTGAGTGAGTATGCTCTTAATATTTCATATCATTATGCACGCCCTCTTTCAAACTGAGCTAAAATTTAATGTGAACATCTTATATGCAAAGCACAGTGTGTGCTCAGCCTAGTAGAGGAATCTCCAAATTGGAGGAGGACAGACAAGAAATGTAAAGAATGTTTATGCAAAGCAGATCCTGGTAGGTGCTACAATGGAGGCGGGGAACCAAGTCTCCTGAAGTGATAAACTCTTGGCGTGTTGTCTGCACGCATGTCTGCACGAGTGGACTGTACCTTTGTACTGTACAACCTTTCAATTCACATTATAAATCTCCAGTGCTTCAGTCACAATTTAAAAGAAAGAGAGGGAGGCACGATCTTCTAGTGAATACCAGAGCAAAGCATATTTTAGAGATTTGTTTATTATTCAACCACATTAGAGAAATACCACTTGAAACTTTGGATAAATTTTATCATATAATCTTATGATCATTTAGAAATATTGTTCCCAACATTCAGACCTGAACATTCTTTGTTGGAACAGAGGAGATAATATGAGGGGGATTAATGAATGTGAGACTTTCCATCTGACCAGGAGTACCAATGGAATCTAGTGAGTTCAGCCTAAGCATGGGAGGGAGGTGGACTGGGGCCTATTTGGGGCAGTTTTTCAGATCCTGGGGAATGTGGCAGGAGAGATCCTCTAAGACTGAGACTTCTCAATAGCAGCAGCCTTCCAATACACAGTAGTATATCACTATATCACGTGGGAACACAAAGGTCCCAAGACACAAATTGCACCTGCCCCCAGGATCTCCTAATGCTTTGGGGAAACAGATCAAAAGGTGCAGAAGGACAAATGAATGAGTGTGATAAGAAAATCCCCCAGGCAGGGCCTCCCTGGTGGCGCAGCGGTTAAGCACTGCACTGTGGAGCTGTCGGCAGCGGGCACGCGAGTTCGACGCCCAGCCAGGGAGAATCCCACATGGTGCAGCAGATGTCTCCTGCCTCGCCCGCTGCTCCTCTCAGCAGTGTATTTCTGATCTGCCTGTTCTGCTACCCGCTCTGTCTCTGGTGAACCCTCTCGCCGCCCCACGCCTCTGGCCTGCACCCCAGCTTGTATGTATAAATAAAAAATAAATCTTTAAAAAAAAAAAAGAAAAAAGAAAATCCCCCAGGCATCTAAAACTAGGAGCGCCTCCCTAGAGTAGGGAGGTGTAGGAGAATGCAGGAGCTGGGAGGGAGAAAGCTTCTAGGAGGAGGAGGGCTTTGAGTTGAGTCTTCTGAGGCAGGTAGGAGCCTGCACTCCAGGCAGAAAAACTCTGCCTGTATTCCTCTTCATACACCCACATCCACACTGTGTTTTGCATTCAATTTCAGGGGAATTTATCAACCCCCTGCAGTCCCATGGATCTTCTGGGACTCACAAACCTGAGGTTAAGATGCCCTGCTGTAGCACTTAGGAAATCACTGGATTATATGTGGATTGAGCACAGTGCTTCATGTCATGCGAAAATCCTTCTACCACCCTAATTACTTAATTATAATAAAAACCAATTACTCAAACACAACCCCCTACAAGCTACATTCCTTTCACCATTCTTTGTTTCTGAATGCTTAATTTTATGTGTTTAAAAGCAATGATTGTGGTTTTACTTAAAACAGAGACGGTGAGTTGCTTGCTGGCTACCGGATATCTCTCTGTGTTTTTCTTCCTACTCAGCAAATGAAACTACAGGCATTAGTAATTAATGTAATATTATAGAATATTCTAGAAATAAAATATAGTTACTTCTATTTTATAAAGTTACTGTTCCAAACACTTCTACCTAATACTCATTAATTAGTAATAAAAAATAAAGTAGGTGAATGCTGAGATTAAGATTTCAGTGTAAAGCTATTATTCTTACAAAGTAAAATGTTGGAGTCTGTTTTTCAAGGCTAAGTATCAATATTCTACTTCTTATTCTTCATGCTTCCCAATAAAAGGCTTTTTCCGTATAATGATTTTTTTTTCTTGCTCAATATTAGTTCTAGAAAATATGTCTTAGCTGTCATGAACTAAAACGAATGAGTAGGACACAACATTTCATCACTATTTTCCAAGGATTTATCAGTTTCAGTAAATGAGTATGACACTGATAGCAGGAAAATGAGGAATTTAAAACTTAGGCAAAGGCAGTGCCCCAATTGCTTACTGGTTACTATATTGGTTCTGCACCCACGCGCACATTTGCAAGACTACTCAGGCTTAGGGAACAACAACACTGGGATTTATTTAACAAACAGGGAAAAAGCAAAGAATTACTGAAGTCAACATATGGCCATTTACCTTACTTAAAGCAATGTCCAGTCCTTTAATTCCCAGAAAAGTAACAAAGTTGGTGTCTTCCCAGTGCTGCTGATGTGGAGCTCCTCTTCCAAACCATAGGCCACGTTTCCAAAATGGCGTCTTCCTGCTTCTGCAGACGCGCAACAGCCAGAGTGTAGGCCAGGTTCCAACTCATGAGGACGACACAGGATGCAACTGGAAATGCTCCCTAAACTGCTGTGATGCTCCAGCACAGCCATCAGGCCAGCAAAACTGCAAACGGCAACTACAGTGGCCAGAGGGTCCAACAGACTGCACTCACGCATTTTAGGAAGGTGCCCGCTTCGGGCCTCTGCCTTCCTCCTTCGGCTGCAATAAAGACAAAACTGGGAGCAGTTTCCGTCTCTCGGCTGCTTGCAAAGCCTCCAAAGTCGCTGGTCCCAAAGTCACTAAAGATTCCAAAAACGCTCGATCCGAAATTCTATATCCCGGCCGCTCAAAAACTTCTGGCGTCTCATTTCCAAACTCTCAATCTTGGCAGCTACATTTTCTGCCACTGATTCCTCTATCCCTACATCATGACAATTCTCTTTCCCCTTCTCCTTCAGTCCCTTTTATTTCTCATCAGACTCTCCACCCCAAACTGCAAACTTAGCATTTTCCCTGGGGCTATTCATTCTCATGAGCAAACCCCCTCCAGGGGTCACGACCTCCACCGGACTTTGGACTCAGCTCAGTTACAACGCAAGTTGCTTTAAGGCATACTGTTTAATACTGAACAATGTTCATTTTGCAGATTTGGTCTTCAGCAATGTGCCAGAGTCTCCATAAAAGCACCCCATATGTTCTCAGAAGGGGAAGCCATATTTGAGAACCAGGGACTTCACGTGTTTACAATTTAAAGGAGATCTGGGTCTCAGACCAATTGCTGCCCTGATAATTCACCACAAAGAAAATGACCTCTAGGAACCTGTTAAATTTGTGGCAGTGATACAAAATAGTAAGAACTAAACTATTTCCACCCCCCACAATCTTTGACTTATATCGAAACCAGAGACACCCCTCAGGGTTCTAGTGGTTGGCCCCAGAGCACTGCTTGTGGGCAGCTCAAGTGGCAGAGAGTGGTGGGCAGTAAAATGCCCAGAGGCCCCACCAGGACTCAGGCTGCTGGCAGAGGCCAGCAGTGATGGCGGACAGCAGCAGTTCCCCTTCCAACCGTGGTTGTTCCTCCAGCTGTAGGCAGTAGAGAGGCCCGTGGATTTGGTGCTTGGATCGTGGAATGGATGGATCAGGTGTGCGCTATGAGCTGGGTGGTGAATGGTCCAATCAGCCATAGCATAGAAAAAACGGTCCAATCAGACTTGTTGGGGTTGGGGAGGGGCTCTGAAAAGAGTTTATCCGGCAGAAGGGCAGCGGCACTTAGCCTCTGGTCCTCTCTCGCACTTGCTCCTGCTCACTAGGCTCTCTCGGAGTCAGACTTGCACGCTGGACTGTGTTTCTGAAAAGCCTTCTTTCTCCAAAGAAAGAAGCAGCATCCAGCAGCCGACCTCAAAGGAAGAAAAGACGCTGAAAAGCTTTGCAGAGGCGGGGCTGGCAGCCTCCGGCCTATCTCTGACACTGCCAGAAAAGAGCGCCAGGCCTTGGAGCTGGTGTCTTAAAGAGCTGTTGTTGGCGTGGGCCAACCACTCACAACGCGCTGTAACACTAGTGACCGGTAGCGCCCAGCATTACTGGCCAGTGCTGTCCAGCGCTGACCAGTGTCAGGCACTCTGCATTGATCATCCGGCAGCACCTCTGGGTGCTGCTGCCTCCATTGCTGTCTGGCCCAGCGTCCAGTGCTGTCCATCCCGGCCTTCACACTGTGGCTGTGGCCCGCTGTGGCATCATCTCTGTGGCCCTGCCTGTGAGCACCTCCAGCTGCAGTAAGTTGATCCTGGTACATTGCTTGCTGGTGTGTCATGAACTCTAGGCCCTCAGTGAAGGGGCAGTGCCATCTTGGATGGGTGGCCTTTTGCTTAGGACTTTGGGTTGCTGGGCACTATGTGGGGTGAGATAGCTGGCCTTAGTGTTGTCCTACACTGTGGCCTTAGAGGCTCCTTGTTTCCCCTGTTTGTTAAATAAACCCCATTGCTGTTGAGCCTGAATGGTCTTGCAATGGTGCGTGGGTGAAGAAGCCACCAACACTGACCTGTTCTCTATTGGCCGCTATCCTTTTGAGGCAGGATAGCTCCGTGACAGCCCTATTCCAATATGAAGAACAGACGGTCCTACACTTATCAAGTAATTCTTCCAGAATTAACAATGAAAGATTGGACCGTACACAGGACCAGTTACTTCATTTGCTGGCCTACTGAAAAGTAAAAATTAGGAGCCATTTATTAAGAATTTCAAGAGGCAAGGGAGTTGCAGGGAGATGGAATAGTAAGGATGGTCTCATCTCTTCCATACAGATAACATTTAGCATGTAAGTAAGAACAACCCTTCCTAAAAAGATGAGAGAACTGGGGGATCAACATTTTCACAAGGAAAAGTGATAGAAGACATTGGAGAGGGTAGGAAAAGTTACTTTGCAACTTCACCTGGAATCCCAACCTATGGGAGGGGAAGCCTATTTTGGGGAGGAATTGAAGGGCTCATTTCCATTCAGGGGAATGGAACTACATCCCTGGGAACTACATCCCCTGGGAGGAGGGTGCACATAGCCAGGTGTGGAAAACAGGGAAGGGGCTTCCTCTGGAGAACTCAGCTAGAGCATGATATCAAGCAGAGATGGGGCCTGCACTGCGGGTTAATTTGAAATAATTAATTGTTAATGTCGGATCATCTGTTTCTCACATAATTTGATGATTTGGGCTAGGGGAGAATGGTTTGGTTCTTACTATATTGCATCATTTGTCACAATCTTAATGTGTCCCTATGAGTGGCCATTAGGGCAGGAGCAGAACATTAAACTAAGAAGCACTGGGCTGTTACAAATGGCGTCCCATGTGACTGCCTTGGTTTTATTTGTAAAATGGGTAATTGAACTATCCAAAGCTCAATTTTCTAAATAAAACATTCTATCATTCTCACCACTATCATTTTTATGGTCTGATTCTCTACAGTTACGTGATCGAGAGGGTTTCCCCTAAGGCCATTTCTCCTACCCATTCCCTACAGGTATTTCTTTTATAGGTGCTAGCTTCTCATAGTTTCTCCAAACCATCTGGGCTGTTTCTTTCCTCAACTGCTTTGTTCAACACACCTGTGATGATCCTGATTGCTCAAGATGTTGTAGTTATGACAGTGTAACGACCCTGACTGATGGAGAGGAGGTAGTTGAGATAGCTACTATGCTATAGGTTACAAAAAAAAGGGGGGGTAGACAAAAACCCAGTCATTTGTGTATGAAGATCCTGAGAAACAGACATGTGAAAGGCAAGTAAGGTGGGAACCTGGCTGTGCTGAGACGTGGCCTAAATAAAAATTAGCAGGCGATGCTAATAAGATGCCTCTGAAAAGGGATAGACATAGACACCACATTTGAGGCAATCTGAGATGCTTATGACCTCCACATAATATCCTGGAGACTTCTCCAGAGTTTGGAGAGCACCACCAGAAACTCTGGCCCTGAGAGGTGGCAGCTCCTCGCCTGTGGCTGGATGGATGCTGGAAACTCCATGCTGGGTCCTGCCCACTGTGCAGGTCACCTCTTAAACTTGGCCAGGAGGTTTGGTTCCTTTTGTTGCCAATTAAACTGTATGCTTATATTATTGCAGTGTGATTTTTTTTTTTGCCCCCACCTCCCAGAAATTCATCTCATAGTAATATGCCTATGTCATAAGTGAAATCTTCCTACTTCAGAAAGTTAACACTTAAGGGAACCTGAACCTGGTAAAACAAAGCCTCTAAGTCTTGTCTCTTATGTTTTATTTCCTCACTCTTCTCATGGCAAAGACCTTATTCCTGGTACCAGGTGATCATGAAAACCATTTTTGTAAGCTAGACTTACCATCTATACTAGCTGTCTAATATTGTATAACAAGTCATTCCCAAATTTATCAAGGTTTTCATGTCTTAGAAATACAAGAATAGGTGGGTTGAGGGGTTCTGGCTCAAGATCTCTCCCAAGAAGTTGCTATCGAGGTTTCCTGAGGCATCCAGGGGATGCAGTGACCGAAGGCTTGGTGGGCTGCGGGGTATGGTTTCACAGTGGCTCACCCACTTCGCTGGTGCTGGCTGTGGTGAGAGGTTGTCCTCCCCACCTGGACTTCACAATGGGGCAGCTTGAGTGTCTGCTCGACACAGGGCTGGCTTCCCCAGAGGGAGGGATCAGAAGGAGACAGCCAGGCAGAAACTATGCTTTCTCTAAGCCAACCTCAGATGTCACACACTATTCTTTTTGCTATATTTGTTAGAAGTGAGTCACTTGATTTGGCCACATTCATGGGGAGAGGAATTAGACTCCTCTTTGTGAAGGAGTGTCGGTTTGCAGACATATTTCAACCATTATCTAAAACCAGTACATCTTCCTTTTCTCTGCCTGCCGTAGGTCACCTTATAGGTTAATTTTCTCTTTCAAGAAATGACAATTTGCTACCTGCCCCCCTTAAAAATGATAGCTACTTTGAAGCACTTGGGAGAATTAAACCTATATGTCTTAAACAAGGTTCTGTTACTAGAACATTTATCTGATTACAACAGCAAAAATGTACTAGCTTCAGGTTGAAAATTGCTTTTCTACTACTTTCTTCAGTTCACCTTCTAATCTATCTGGTTATTATATTGTCATCTGGGCTTGATGTGGCTTTGATACTATATCTAGATCTTTATAAATTCAGAATTGTTCTACAACGTAGCCATTATTAATGAGAAAAAGGCCTCTTCTAAAAGCTTTGTGAGATGCTACCATAACCCTCCACCTGACCGTTCCTACAATTGGCTGCTGAATGACCGAAATGCCTTTTCCTTTGATTTTCTATAGATACTTAATGGGATAAGGAGTGAATCTTCATAGTGAAGCTTTGCGGCTGGCAGAGTTCTGCCTTCATGAATGTGCTCTGAAAAGGCTCAGGAACCAGTCATGTGTCTGGCTCCAGGAGAGTCTTCGGCCACATGGCTCTGAATCACTCTTCCCTGGAGAGAAAACAAAGTGCTAAACAAAACCCGCCCGACGCAGATCTCCCAAGACACAAGGACCTGTTGTTGGGTGAGCTTAAATTTTGACTTTTATTTTTTTAGATTTATTTATTTATGCATACAAGCTGGGGTACAGACCAGAGGTGTGGGGCGGTGAGAGGGTTCACCAGAGACAGAGTGGGGAGCAGAACAGGCAGATTGACTAAAATACACTGCTGAGGGGAACAGTGGGCAAGGCAGGAGAGGTTTGCTGCGCCATGTGGGAATATCCTTGGCTGGGTGTTGAACTTGTGTCACTGCTGCCAACAGCTCTGTAGTACAGTGCTTAACCGCTGTGCCACTGGGGAGGCCCTTAAGTTTTGACTTTCAAAAGCCACTCTTAGGTGAGCATCAATAAATGGGTAAGTCGATATTATTTGCACTAAAGAAAGAAATAAAACTAAAATTAGGGCAGGATCCTGCAGGGTTATACATGCAAAAGGAATTTTGTCTAAACAACTTGATTTAAAGGCTGGGTTAACTATCTATGAGTCCTTATTGTTAAAAGTGAGAAATTGAGAGATTAGAATCATGATTACTTCTCAAATTGTGACTTCACCATCAGAACTACAGACAACAAATACTTCCTGTTTTCCTTGCTGGGAGTGTTGCCTTGGTCTCTTGCTCTTACTAACACTCATCTTCTTAAAAAAATTAACCATCCAACTAAAAAATGACTTGATATACTCTTAATGTTTTTTCCGTTAATAGTGTGGCGTTGGGTTATTTGATATTCAAATGCATTTTTTTTCAAGCTTACATTGCTTTGGATTTGGGTATGCAGTAAATTTCTTGATTGTGTGTGCACTAAATGTGGGGTTAGTTGGAAAACTGGGCTCTAAAAATCTTTCAAAAAGGAAAAAAATCTCATTGGGAAAGGATGCAATATGATCCTTTCTGGAGCTAGAGGGACACACTAGAAACTTCTTTTAGGATGTGACTTGGAGAAGACCATGGAAAGTAACCCGTCTTGCTACATTAATAAATATGTCATCACCCTTGTGAATTTTCCCCTCCCTCCCCCAAAATGGGCTGACTCATTCCAGTTGTGTTCTGAATTGTCTAGGACCAGATAAGGACCTAAAGGTGGTTACCTTTAGGTAATGCTGCTGTCATAAGACAAGAAGACTGTAAGAATTCTAGAACCAATCTTGTTACCCTGGGATGGCAGGGCTGGCGAAACAGGAGTTGGTCTCTCGGGAGGAACACTGCCCACGGTATTACTGCAAGGCTAGAGAGCTTTGACCTCTCACCTCAGGCTCCAGTCAAGGCTCCCTCCTCCCCACACAGCAATCTGGCCAGAGAGGCAGTTCCTTGGGAACACAAGATTAAGGTTCTTGAAGCTTTTTCAGGGGAGATCCAGTTAATGAGTGAGAGGAAAGTCAGAGGAAAGCTGGACAATCTCCCAGGGGACTAGTCCTCAGAATTTTTTTAATTGGCAATAGCACAGCTATGAGTTTATGGGAAATCTAGGTGTAGTTGTTATTTCATTCCTCTCCCTCCCACTGATCTGGGTCATACTAACCTGCTTGAGAATCCTACTGAGCAATGTGTCAGTGTTTATGGCAGTATTTATGTCATTGTATTAGAGACCTGGGTGACGCAGTGAAATGGGGTTCTGTGACTCCGCTGGCTTCAATAATTATTAGTTACACCAATAATCTTGGCAAAGGGAGTAGTATCACACAATAACCCCCCTCAGACGAACACATTTGGTGGGGGCTAGTCCTCCTCCATCTTTGTCAACAGTATTTTTCCCCATTTTTGTTAACATGCAACTGTATTGCATGGGGCCTAACTTAAGTCTGTACCTCATTTTCCTCCTTCCCAAAATTGGAGAATTGGAATAGATGATCTCAGAGTGTGTGCTCTATAATCTTAAGAATTTATAAATTCATTATAACTATTTTTACTTTCACAGTCTGTTTTTTATGATTGTGAAATGAATTTTTTCAGTGATGAAAGCTCCCAATATTGAATTTTAATTCATTTAATTTTACCATCAAGCAGTTGACACTCTTTTCAGAAAGGCTATAATAAAAAGAAAACAAACACCAGGAGCCTGCCCCACAGAATTTGCAGGGCTTAGAAAAGAAGATAAAAATCTTAACATAGCCTTGAGCACTTTGTAAATTCTCAGTAAGTAAACGATTTTTTGTTAGTCACATACTCATTCATTTAGTCAATGAATTTCAGTGCATATCCCAAATAGTAGGAGTAGATAAAATTTGAGCAAGACAGACCAGTTTATTATCTTTGTTATTATATACCAAGCCATAGCATTTCCAAGCTGACCCAGGTAGTTTTAGTCTGAGCAAATATTCATGATCTAGATGCCATCTTTCTGTTGGTCCTACCTCGTTATAGACTAGGGAACAGTCCACAGATGGAGTGGGTCTGGGGTATTGCATCCACAGAAAGAATTTTCTCTTCTGATTTGCCAAAGAGTCACATGGGCAGTTCCCCAGGTTTCTGACTCAACAAAGTCCATTCCAGGCTTTTGTTAATAAGTTTTTGGTTACTTGCCCCTCCCCTTCCCTCTTCAGAGTACAGTAGCACTGGGTTTGTTTAAGGTAATGTGACTATCCTCCCATCAAATCATTTACTGATGTTTTTTGTCCTCTCTACAAGCTAAGAAATAATAATGAAGTATGGCAAATATTACTAGGAAGTCCAATGGGTTCATTCTTGTTAATCATTGTTTTTCCTGGATAATAAATAAAGCTCCCTCACCCCCACAATTAGAGAAAGTTTAATTATTTAGTCAGATCAAGTCTGAAAACTTTATAGTGAGAAAACGTATGTTTTCAGTAACAAAGTTAGACGAACCTGATTCTATTTTTGTTCAGCTTCTTATTTAGGTTTTTGAAAGTTCAACATAGCAAATTTACCCTCTTCTGATGAGATAAGCCTTAAAAAAATCTTCTGAACTTTGAAAATATATTGAGTATAATAGTATTCACATAATAAAACTAGTTCGTCAGCTCCCTGCCTTCAGCACATGTATATACATGGCTGCATGTGGTGGGCATCAGCTCGTGGGAGCTGCTTAATCCAAGTGAGGAGACCTGAGATTTCTTTCTTTTTTGTTTTAAAGATTTACTTATTTTTGAATACAAGCTGGGGTACAGGCCAGAGGCATGGGGCAGTGAGAGGGTTCACCAGAGACAGAGTGGGGAGCAGAACAGGCAGATTGACCGAAATACACTGCTGGGGGGTGTAGCATGCGAGGCAGGAAAGGTCTGCCATGCCATGTAGGATTCTCCCCACCTGGGCATCGAACCGGTGCTGCAGCTGCGGACAGCTCCACAGCGCTGCACTTAACCTGTTGCACCACCAGAAGGTCCCAGATCTGAGATTTCTTGATGCATACATGGGCTCCAAATTATATCTGAATCTGACTCTAGAATTTTCTTCTTTCCAGTCATAAACCAGAGAGGAATGGAGATTTTGTAAACAGGAAGCATTTTTTTTTTACCACTTTTGCTGCAATTAATGCCACTGCAAATAAGAAAGTATCTGTGATAATTAAGTGATTCAAATAATAGAAAAATTTCACTTATTCCTTCCTACCATTGTGAGAGACACCACAGGGATTTTAAATGCCTTTCCTTAAAAAGAGCAGACATAAGTTATAACTGTTAAAGAGAAGTCATAATTTTATTATTTAGAGTGCTTTGGCTACCATCAAAATATTTGTGATTACTTTCTCAAAGCACACACCGCAAGTCTTACAACAGTTGGACTGAACAATCCTCGTGACTTTTTGCTCTCCTTTCATCAAACTCTGCACTTCTCCCAAACTCGACTGTTAATTAACTCAGTTGCTGGCTGGCCTGCCATTCTCCCTGTGTGAATGGGCCTTATGGATTTAAGAAGGGACAAAAGGAGTTATCACTTTGTTGGGGAATGATAGGGGAAAAAAAGATTTGGAAAGGCATGGAGGCAAAGGTCCTTGAACTTGGGCAAACTTTTGTATCTTTGCATGCCTACGTCACTAACTATTATCATAGATTATCATTAATTGGAGTTAGTTTGCTGCAGGGGACACAAAATGAATCAAGAAAAACATGTCATTCATAAAATATTCTTTCAATTGAGCATTAATTTCAAACTTCTCTGGAATTCTTACTATAGACTATTTTCCATGCTAGGTGCTGGCAATAAAAAGTTAAAGGCACAATCCTAACCCTCTATCATGAAAAAAATATTAAAAGCAATAAAGAAAAAGGCCCTGGAATCATAGTATGGAAAAATATGATAGGGATTTTTTTTTTAAGGGCAGAGCACATGCTGATAAGGGAAATAAATTATAAAGGTGTTAGTGTGAAAATTACAACCCAAACCACACACATTGCAAATAAAAGCCAGAGTCATTAATTTATGAAAAATAATTTTGGTTGTATTTGTTCCTCAGTACAAGACAGTTATTTTAAAAATTCATGGACTATAAAGCTATGGGTAATAGCTACCCGAAGTACTTCCAACTAAGTCCACAAGAACAAGTAGAAATGAGAAGGCAATAAAAGTATTTGTAAACCTTAACAAAAATCTGTGAGATGGGGCAAAGATTAAGGTAAGTTTTCATCATGGTATAACAGTGTTGTGAAAGTGGGAGAAGAAAGCCTGGATTGCCTACAGTGAGACCACATACACATCCCTTTTTTGGGAAACAGTTGCTAACAGTGTAACAATTAAACCTTCCTTAAAGGTTTTGGAAGGAAAACTCAAGTGATAGAACTAAGGAATCCCGACATACATCTCAGCAAAATCTTGAAAGACACATCCCTCAAAGCGAAAGAAGTGAAAGATAAGATAAACAGATGGGATTACATCAAAATAAAAAGCTTCTGTACAGCAAAAGAGACATTAACCAAAACTAACAGGCACCCTACCAACTGGGAAAAGATTTTTGCACACAATACATCTGATAAAGGACTGATAACAAAAATTTACAAGGAACTCACACAACTCAACAAAAACAAAACCAATAACCCAGTCAAAAAATGGGCAGAAGAGCTGAAAAGGCACTTCTCCAAAGAAGAAAAGCAAATGGCCAACAGATACATGAAAAAATGCTCAACATCACTTATAATCAAGGAAATGCAAATCAAAACCACTATGAGATACCACCTCACACCTGAGAGGATGGCACACATTAAAAATACAGGCAATAACAAATGCTGGAAAGGATGTGGAGAAAAAGGAACTCTTCTACACT
>PVIJ01019228.1:0-24099 GCA_004024925.1 Scalopus aquaticus
TCAAAATAAAAAGCTTCTGTACAGCAAAAGAGACATTAACCAAAACTAACAGACACCCTACCAACTGGGAAAAGATCTTTGCACACAATACATCTGATAAAGGACTGATAACAAAAGTTTACAAGGAACTCACACAACTCAACAAAAAAAAAGCCAATAACCCAATCAAAAAATGGGCAGAAGAGCTCAAAAGGCACTTATCCAAAGAAGAAAATCAAATGGCCAACAGATAGATGAAAAAATGCTCAACATCACTTATAATCAAGGAAATGCAAATCAAAACCACTATAAGATACCACCTCACACCTGTGAGGATGGCACACATTAAAAATGCAGGCAACAACAAATGCTGGAAAGGATGCAGAGAAAAAGGAACTCTTCTACACTGCTGGTGGGAATGTGAACTGGTCCAACCACTATGGAAATCTGTATGGCGATTCCTCAGACTGTTAAACATGGAGCTTCCATACGACCCAGCAATCCCACTTTTGGGAATTTACCCAAAGGATACAAAAACACTAATCCGAAAGGACACATGATTCATAATTTTATTTGCTTTGAAAACAATTCTTTAGCTAGAAGAGAAACCACCAGGAATTTTTCCTGTGATATATAAAGCAAATTTTTAAAATTGCAATAATAAAACAGCTGTAGTTGGGGTGTATATTACCAGATAGAATGTTTACTTAAAATGAGCAGGTGGCTAAAAAAAAAAACATTTCTAAATATCAGTGTATGAACTGTGTAAAACCTATTAAATAAATCAACCTTTAGAGGTTCATAGCTCCAATTATAAATTATATTTAAATAATATTATTAATTTCATTACATACATTAACATTTCTCTTACTTTGAATGAAATGGGCAATACTAAAATTTATAATCCTCTTTATCCATATTTCCATGACTGAGTCAAAGTCATTGAAAATTGCTCCATATGATAATTAGGTATAGACAACTGCTTGATATTTATGATGAAGTAGTGATTTCTTTCTTCTTGCTCAAATTCATGGACCTTAAGGTGAGTTAGGTGTTTAAGTAATAGAAATTTCCAATGTCCCTGTCTTGTCTTGCAGCCAACACCGTTAAGAAGGAGTATGATTAATTTCACTCTGTTTCTTTTGATGGGATTTTCTGCTCAGCCTGCGCTAGATCTTCTTCATGCTTCCCTGTTCTTAGCCTTAGATTTGGCATCATTGACTGGCAATATTCTCATTATCTTCACAATTTTCATGCATAACAGTTTCCACTCACCCATGTATTTCTTCCTGAAACATCTTCCCTTTCTGGATCTGCTACAGACCTGTATGTGATATTTGAAGAAACTGAAGTATTTTTCCACAGGGACTGGACCAGTCTGTACCGTCAACAAAGTGTATAAGGTTTTGTTTCTCTGTACATCCTCATCAAAATTTTTTTTTTAATTTGCATGATCCTAACTAGAGTGAGATGGCATTCAAAGATGTGACTTAAATTTCCCTGACTAAAAGTGATGTTGATCATGTTTTCATGTGCCTTTTGGTCATGTATATATCTTCTCTGAGAAGTGTTTAATCTATATATCTTCTTTGAAAAGTGTTTATTTAGTTCTTCTGTCCATTTTTGATTGGGTTATTTGTTTTCCTATGATGACTTACATGTGTTCTTTGGAGATCTTGGATATTAGCTTTTTGTCAGGTGTATTATAAGCAAATATTTTCTCCCTTCAATACACTATTTTGTTTTAAATAAGCAAGGAAAGTAGAAAGAAACAAGGAAAAAAGTGAGAAAACAGCAACCTTCAAGATATTAAGAGAAGTCGTTATATTTTAGTGATAACCTAATATGTAAATAAATGAAGTTCTACAAAATACAACTCTATGTTGACACTCTATTGAGAAATCTGTTACCACAGATTAAAAATAAGATTAAAAACAAGACCCAACTCCAAAGGAACAGACTTCTGATGATAAGCTAACCAGGGTGGGAGTCCAGTGAACAGCATTGTGATTATGGTCAATAATACATTGCTCTATGCTTGAAAGTTGCTAATAGAAAAAATAAAAGTTCTCATGACAAAACTATATATCCTATACATCTGACATGATAGATGTATTAGCAAATACTGCAGTGATTTTAGTTTTATGAATTACGTGTGTCAAATCGAAGCACTGTATACCTTAAACTTATGCAAATTTATATGTCAACAACTTTGAAAGAAAAACCATACCCAGCTATTTGCTGTCTGCAAGACTTTTACTTTAGATTTCTGACTCTACAGTGTGAAGAAAAAAGGTGTAAAAATATGTTCCATGCAAATAGAAAACAAAAGTCAACATAAATAGTGATACTGGCATGAGTTAAAAAGGACATTAAGGAAAAAAAGTTTAAGAAGGGACAAAAACCTTTTTACATAATGATAAAATATCAATTCATTTGTAAGGTTTATATATATGTGTGTCTATATATATGTGTGTGTGTTAAACACATCTTCTTTAGTTTTCATTCTTTTATAGTTACTTGTGTTGTTTTAACCTCTTTGCTGTTGTAGATAGTGCTGTAATGAACAAAGAGGTGCATTTATCTTTTCAAGATAGTAGTTTCATATTAAGAAAATTAAAAGTGAAATTACTGGATCATACAGCAAATAATTTTTAAAAGTGTTTTTGAGAAACAGCTTATCTTTTTTTTTTTTTTTTCATGGTAGTTACACCAATGAACCAGTGCCAAGGATTCCCTTTTCTCACCTCTTCTCCAGCACCTGTTGTTTCTTCTCTTCTGGATAGCAGCCATTTTCCAAGTGTAAGATGAGATGTCATGTGGCTTTTATGTGTATTTCCCACAATAAGAGTTGAACATCGTTTCATGAGATTGTTGGATATCTATCTTGTGTGGAGAAGAGCCTGTTCAGAACCTCTGGCCCATTTTTATAGGATTTTTAAAAAATGTTGAGTTGTATTAGTTGGGTATATGTTTCAGAAATTAACCCCTTGTGTGATATGTGATTTTTAAATATCCTTTGCCATTCATTAGGTTGCCTTCACGGTGAAGAAGCAGAGTCATCTCTCAACATATTGTCTCTGTTTTCCAATGTAGTTTATGGTGTCAAGTTATCACTAAGGTAGATGTCAGTGAGTTTATGGTCTTTGATTTTCTTTATATATGTATATACATACAAACACACACACATACATACATACATACATACATACACACACACACACATCATTGTTCATTTTTGTACAATGTCTGCTTGTAAGCTTTCTCCTTTCAGGTGTAATCCCCATACAATTTCCCCACCAATTCATCTGTAAACCATCACCATAGTCCCTTGTGTTCTTCTGTCCCCTGTTTTGATTCCTCTTCCTCCCCATCCCTTGCAGAATGTCTCTGATTTATAGTTGCCTGCTTTTTAAATTTATTATTATTATTTCCCCAATCCCTTAATTGGTTCCTCTGTATTCTTCCTATAAGTGAAAACATCTGATATTTTAATTTTTCCTTCTGGCTTATTTCACTGAACATAGTCCCTGCTAACTCCATCCATGTTGCTGCTAATGGCATGAGTCTATCTTTTTTGATTGCCAAATAGTATCCCATTGTGTATTTATAGCACATCTTCCTGATCCAGTAATCTATATTTGGGCATTTGGGATTGTTTCCATAACTTAACTATTGTAAACAGTGCTGCAATAAACACAGGGGTACAGGTATCCTTTTGAATTAATGTTTTTGTGTCCTTTGTGTAGATTCCTAGGAGTAGAATTGCTGGGTTATATGGTATCTCCATTTTTAGTAGTTTGAGGAATCTCTACACAGCTCTCCATAGTGATTGGATATGTCTGTAATTTTCCCCATGTTTTAGGATTTACCTTCACGTTTTTAATCTATTATGAATTAATTTTTGTAATAAGTCAAAGTTTAGTTTAAGTAGGTGTAATAATTAAATCAAACGACAGAAAAATACCCCGTAGGAACAATGAATGTAATTGCAAGTTTTGGTCCCAAGGTATTTACTGAAAACTCCAAATACCCACAGCAACAGGACACTGCTTGTGCCAAAGAGATTTCATAGTGTAACCTCCAGTGGCCAAAGAAGGGTTGAAATGGACTTATTTTTTCTCCAAGTTCAGATTTTTCTGACTGTGACAGAATTCAGAGACAGGACTTTGAGCTAAATGTCAGCTGCTCACACTGACAGCTTCTCCTTCTGTGGAGGGAAGGTAATACTGCATACACTCTGGTGAGTTTCCTTAGCTTCTAAAAAGACATTGCAGATTACAAAGAAAAATGGAAAGCCCATAGTTACTGCTCTTGAATGGGTGAGAGAACCAGTCATTTTTATTTACTAGTAAAATATGTAATAATATGTATTTACTATGAGTATTTAAATGGACGTGACATATAAGCTTCATACTTTCCAGAAACTTCCTAGCAATGCCTTTTTTTTTAAAAGTAACCATACTAGCAATAATTCAGTGTAAATGTGTGATGAGATGACACTCTCTGATAATCCTTATATTCTCATTATTCATTGACTCTTAGACTGACTTAGAGAGACACAGATTTTTTTTCCATATCATAGATCATAGATAACTTGTTCACATGGGGTAGAAACATCAAAAAATTGAGATGGATCAAATGTTTCTGTGAGAGCAAAATAACCACATACTCCATCATCACAATGGATCAAATATAACAAACAGATATAAGATTGAAAGAGCATAATGAGATGATGCTTCTTGTCACAAATAGTTGTGCAGCTTCCTGGTGTCTTTTAATCTTTAGGGAAAATTTTATATGGACTATATAATACATTTTAATATAAATCAACATCAATATTCTACAACACCATTAACAATTATATATTTTAAAGATATCTTATTAATTAATTTTATTACATATATTCATTGTTCATTTTTTTGATTGACATGGGCGGTACTAAAATTTAGAAATTCTTTGCACATGTTTCCATAACTGAGTCAAAGTATTTTAAAATTGTTTGACATTATTATCGATATTCAGAACTACTTCACATTTGAGAGGAAGTGGTGATTTCTTCAAATGGCTCCTTGCCAAACTTGATTGAGTCCAGGGAAGGTTTGTGAGTTAAGTCAAGAAATTTTCTCAATGGATCCCATTTTGTCTTGTAGCCAATATCACTGGGAAATTAATAAATATGACTAATTTTACTCTGAGTGGGTTTCTTCTGATGGGATTTTCTTCCAAGCCTGAGCTAGAACTCGTCCATGCTTCTCTGTTCTTAGTCTTATACCTGGTGGCGTTCACTGGCAATCTCCTCATTATCACTGCAACTTCCACGGACAGTAGTCTCCACTCACCCCTGTATTTCTTCCTGAAACATCTCTCCTTTCTGGACCTGTGCTACATTTCCGTGACTGTTCCAAGGTCCATTTACAACACTTTCATGCATAGTGGCTACATTTCCCTCGGGGAATGCATAGTGCAGTGTTTTGCATTCACTCTCTGTGCTGCTGCTGAGCTGTCCATGCTCACGGTGATGTCCTATGACCGCCATGTGGCCATTTGCCTTCCCCTGCGCTACGAAATTATCATGGATGTCAGCAAATGTCTTCATAGTGTCTTAGGTGTCTGGACCAGTGGGGTCATTTGTGGTGCCATGCACACAGCTGCCACTTTCTCCATGCACTTCTGTGGACCGCACATCATTCGCCAGTTCTTCTGTGACATCCCCCAGCTCCTGAAACTCTCATGTTCGAATGATTATATCAGTGAGATTGGTGTCTGTGCCTTCTTGTCTATACCGGGTTTTTTTTGTATCACCTGTATTGGAGTGTCCTACACACAGATATTCTCTACTGTGCTGAGGATGCCATCAGCTGAGGGCAGAGCTAAGGCTTTTTCCACTTGCCTCCCTCACCTCGCTGTTGTTATATTATTTCTTTCAACGGGCTTCTTTGAGTATCTTAAACCAGCTTCTGACTCCCCAAGTGCACTGGACAATTTTCTCACTATTATGTATACAGTCATGCCTCCAACACTCAACCCAATGATCTACAGCCTGCGAAATCAAGCCATGAAGGCAGCTCTAAGAAAAGTTTTCCAAAGGAAAAAAGCTGATCTATTTTTTTGAGACACATCTGTGGATTTCTTCATTGGGAGAAAAGTTCAAAATGCATAGGGAAAACTCATGGCTTAAATAAAGAAAAAATTAACTGACTTTATGAAAAAATGAAGACTGAGGACTCAAGGCTGGTAACAACCTCCAGATAGTTCTGGAAAAGCTGCCTGAAGTTGGGTCCTCTGAAAAGGATTTTGTCTCATTTGTAAGGATTACATTTCAAGATCTGGATAGTGCCTGGTCTCATGTATTTATGTGATGTCGTCTATGCATTGAAGAAAAAAGGAAAGGTTGTTAAGATTTTCCCTATTTAATGTTTTATTTTGTGGGACCTGGGCGTTTTAGCTCTACCATACTCATGAAATAACTGTCTTTGAAATAACTGATTTTTCCAGAGGCAGCAGTCCCTGATATGTTTTTTCACAGGAAGCAATTTTTCCTGGGCAGAGTTCCTTCAGGACCAGCCCCAGTTGCATCTTAATTCTGGACTTGCACATTTTAAGTGGGACCAAGGTGATAGGTGCCCATTGATTAACTTTGGTTAACCAAACATAACACCGTCAAACAAAAATTTAAAGCCAGTAACGATGAGCATAAGGAAAGTTGTCATATTAGTGTGTATTTGCTATCTAAGTAACAAAAATATTTACATAAGACCTCTATAAACATTACTTTTTTGAATATAATAGATTAAAATATCAACCCATGAAAACAGGTGGGAATAATTGCCTTAATTTTAAGAAGTTAGCATAATACTTCAAGGATCAGTTCTGCCTGGATGATGGAAAACAGTAAACATGCGGTACTTTTCTCAGTTTAACCTGAGTTGCAGTGGAGTTGGGCTATAACATGACATCTACGAATGAATGAGAACAACCAGACTCTCATCAGCCAATAACCATTTAGTGCTCCACTAAGTCTCTATGAACCTGATATTCCTCTGTGAACAATATACTGAGATCACACTGCAAAAATCTCATTATACCTCTTATTTGTATTTACTTGCAATGGATTAAATGTGACTCATGTGGGAGGAATGTTTAAATATCACAATAATCCGTGAGTGCCTGTTCCCACCCTCCTACCACCTCTAGTAGTCTCAATTTTCTTCATATTTCTAGGGTGATTTTGGTTTAGTTTTGTCAGTTCCTTTTTTTTTGTTTGTTTGTTTACTATCGTCCAGATATTAGTGAAATCATTTGTTTTTTGGCCTCTGTCTCCTTGTGATATTGCACTTAGCATGATCCCCTCCATTTCTATCCATGTTGTCTCATTTTGCAAGAGTTCATTTTTGTTTTACAGCTAAGTATATTCCATCATGTATGTTGATCACATCTTCTTAAAACACTGCTTTCCTCCCATAACTTGGTTATTGTAAATTGGGCTGCGGTTTTTACAGGTTGTATATATCCTTTCAAATTAATAATTTTGTAGTCTCTGGGTAGATACCTAAGTGTGGAATTGATGAATCATATGGTAGGCCTGCATTTAATATTTGAGGGACCTGCACTTTTTTCTATAGGTTTGGGCCAGGATATAGCTTCACCAACAGTGAATAAGGGTTTGTTTTACTGCACATATTGGCCAATATTTTGTGTCAATTTTTTAATATGGGACATCCTCATAAACTTGATTTGCATGTCCCCAATTATAAGTAATGTTGTTCATTTTTTTTCATGTGCTTTTTGGTCATCTATATGTCTTCTTTGAGAAGGGTCTACTTAGATCTACTGCCCCTTTTGATTGGTATCATAAGAGACTGCTATGAACATTGATGACAACAAATTTTATAGCCTCGTGAAAGTGGGTACTTTCTGAGATACATACAAGATCAAAAGACTAAATTATAACGAAATAAAATATCTAAAAGACCAATATTGAGTATGCAGGTTGAAGAAATATCAAAAAGGATAAAAATCATCTGCAGCAAACACATCTGGCAATATTCAATATCTTTTTGGGATAAAAATAATGTAATTTAGGAGTAGTTGCAATGCTTTCAACATATAAAGACCAGATAGACAGTTGATGTTTCATTCAGGGACAAAAGTCAAAAGCATTAATTCTCCCTTTCAATTTTCAAATGGAATGCAGATTCATGCTTTTGGAAAATCATGTCCTTTTTGGCCTGATACAGAGGTAACTTGAATTTTATTATTCTTAAATTTATAATTTTGCTATTAATTTAAACTCATAGAATTTTAGATGTTATCAACATTTAAGGATCATCATGTCACAGATTGTATCCTAGACAAGCCAAAATGCACCTGCAAGATTTTAAAAATAAAGCATCTTAAAGGTGAAAATATACTAGAGTTCATTCTTACACTGAATGAAATCTTTGCATTTTACAACTTTATTATTTCTCTTCTCAGCATGTGAAAAGATTGATTTAGTCCCGCACATCCATAGCAATCCTTCAGAAATGGAAGTTAACTACATGATTATCCAGAGTCAATTATATATTGAAAGATTCTTAAATTATTCAGATTAATATGTCCTTGTACACAAGGTCAACAACTTGCAAGTCTAAACGTTTTTATAGAATGAGTATTATCAAAGACATATTTCTTTGTTGTTTCATGTCATCAGGAATCTATAGATTTTTTTTCTCATTAACTGAAGATAATATTTATTCTCCATATCATGAACACAGGTACATGTATAGAATGGATGAATTAAATTACACCTTTGGGCCTCCCTGGTGGGGAAAGGGGTAAGTCTCAGCACGATGAAGCTATATGCAACCACTGCAGCAGGAGTTAGATTCCCGGCCGGGAGCTTCCCCCATGGCACAGCACACCTCTCCTGTCTCACCTGCTTCTCACTTCAGCAGTGTATTTCAGTTGTTCTGCCTGTTCTGCTCCCCATTCTGTCTCTGGTGAATGTCCTCATCCCCCCCCCCCACACCTCTGGCCTACACCCCAGCTCTTGTATGCATAAATAAATCTTAAAAAAATACCTTTAAAAATAAAAATAAGGGCCTCCCTGGTGGCGCAGCTGTTAGGCGCTGTGCTGTGAAGCTGTCAGCAGCAGTGACCATGTTTGACGCCCGGCTGGGGAGAGTCCCACATGTTGCAGCAGACCTCTCCTGCCTCACCTGCTGCTCCTCTCAGCAGTGTATTTCAGTTGATCTGCCTTTTCTTCTCCCCACTCTGTCTCTGGTGAACCCTCTTGCCGCCCCATGACTCTGGCCTATACCCCATCTTGTATGCATAAATAAATAAATCTTTAAAAAATATATTAAAAAAATAAATTACACTTTTGCAGACTATTCTGAGTTCACAACCAGCAACATACTGACAGTTGAATTATTGTGTAAAAATTATGGTTTACATAGAAACCATTTCTAATGTGTGGCATTAAAGGATGGAAAACTTATATTTGTGAAATGGTAATCAGGGATGGAGACATATGTTGTGATAATGGAATGCATGCCAGTTAATTATTCAATTTGGGCTTAACCTTGAAACAATGAGTTTATTTTCATAATAATTACAATGGTTATAACAGACAGACATGAACCACATATAAAATTAAAAAAATGGCTATCAAAAACAATTAATTCATTCAACATGATTCCAACAAAAATCTCATGACATTCTCAAAGGAAATAGAATAAATCCTGATGAAATTCATATAGAACTACCCACACACAAAAAAACCTCATTAGTTAAAGATCTCTTGACTAAATGGAACAAAATCAAAATTTTACACTACGGGACTTCACACTACACCACAAAACCATAAAAATAAAAACAGCACGGCACTTGAACAAAAGCAGACACACAAACCATGAAATAGAATTGAAAACCGATAGATAAAACCCCACACATAAGGTCAAGTAATCTATGACAAAGGAGCAAAAAATATACCCTAGAAAAAGGATTGTCCCTTCAATAAATGGTGCTGGGAAAACTGACTTGCCATATGCAAAAGAATGAAACTAGAATACTACCTCACACCATATACAAAACAAACTCAAAATGGATAAAAGGCTTGCATGTAATATCTGAAACCATAAAATATGTAGAAGAAAACATAAAACCCTCCATGATATACAACTCAGAAATATATTTGAGGACTCAGATTCACATGCAAAGAAAGTGAAAGAAAGAAAAATAACTTAGATTACATCAAACTAAAAAGCTTCTGTTAAGCAAAAAAGACAGTAACCTAAATGAGGGGACACCCCATGAGGTGGGAGAAAATATTTGCACACCACACAACTGATAAGGGACTGATAGCAAATACCTACAAAGAGCTTACACAACTCAATACAAACAAAGCAAACAACCCAGTCAAAAAATGGACGGAAGAGTTTCAGAGATGGATCACGGGTGAATTGGTGGTGGGTTACCCAAGGGGAATACAAAATGTAAATGATATAAATAACAACAAAAATATATATTATTAAAAAGAAGTAAAAAAAAAGATATTTCTCAAAGAAATCCAAATGGCCAACATGTATATGAAAAATGTTCAACATCACTTATAATCAGGGAAATACAAATTACAACATATCACATAGGTAAAAATGGCCCATATTAAAATAACTGGCAACAAAAAAACTGTTTGTGAGGCTGTGGAGATAAAGAACTCTCTTTACTTCAGGTGGGAATGTGAACTTGTTCAGCCACTATCGAAAGATGTGTGGAGGTTCCGTAGAACTAAAAATGGCGCTACCATATGATCCAGTGATTCCACTTCTGTGAATAGACCCAAAGGACATAAACACTAATTTGAAGGGAAGCTAGAACTCTTATGTTTACTGCAGCACTATTTACAATAGCTGATATGGAAATAACCTAAATGCTCTAGAACAGATGAATGTATCAACTAGGTGTGGCATATGTACAAAATGGAATACTACTCAGCATTCAAAAAAGATAAATTCATGCCATTTGTGGCAAAATGGATGGAGCTGGAAGAGATTATGTTATGAGAAATAAATCAGAAGAAAAAGGAAAAATATTGGCAAATGTCACTTATGGGGGGATATAGGGAAACCTGAAAAAGGATCAGGAAAAAGCAAAACTTGCAGGCAAACCATAGATATGAGGCATATTCAGGGGAGGAGGGATGAGAGGGGTAAAAATAGGGGAGGGAAGAGCACAGGGGACTATGGTGATGGTTCGCAGGTGATGTGGTGGGAGAATTATGGGGACTATACCTGAGGAGAGAAATCAAATATTGTACAAAAATGGACAATGATGTAAAAACATAAAAAAATAAATAAAAAAGCTAACCACACACAAAAATGCTATAGAAACCACTCCTCATATTTTTCATCCAGTGTTGTCCTGCTCTCAAACTCAATTCCTTTCCAGTTGATGACTATTTCTCATAACAGTACTTTTTTACTTTATTTCATTGGAGAGAAAATATGCAATGCAATGCATGTTTCACTTTTTGAAAGCTATTTGCATCAGAGACAACCTTCATGGACCTGGAAAGGCAAATAAAATAAATACATAACTAGCCAAAAAATAATTGGCTATTTGCTACTCCTCCATTCTGAGTGAAATTTGTCATTCAGTGGCATGAGATTAGGCAGTAATGTGTTATTTCCTTGGTAATCATCAAATGGTATTTACACTTTTTTAGAAAATGGGGATTTTTTCAGACATTATAATATCAACTCCTGAAAATTAAGTTAATGACTTGCCGATTCATATGTTATAATATTTTTCATAATTTGGTTCACTAAGCACAAATACAATGAAATTCCAGGTAGCTAGGTATGATAATTAAGTCAACTCACCAGGAAAATTGTCCACATAAATATAATGGCAGGTTTTGGCCCCAGGGGCTTTATCAAGAACACCAAATACCCACTGCACCCAGAAACTCTGCTTATGTCAAAAAGATTTTATAATCTAATCTCCAGAGGCCAAAAAAGGGTCGAAATGCATGTATTTCTCTCCTCATGGTTCACATTTCCTGAATGTGACAATTTGCAGAGATCAGGACTTTGAGCTAAGTGTCAGCTGCTCAGATTATGCAGAATAATAGAAAGTAAGTAAGTTACTGATTTTAGGGGATGGGGGAAGAAAACCAGCCATTGCTATTTATTCGGTATAATATGGAGTACTATGTATACATCTTGATTATTTTAATGAATCTGGGAAAGACACTGTAAACTTTGTAATTAGGAATCTGGGAGAGACATTGTACACTCCTTCCATTTAAGAATCATTTCACGGAGTGCGATTACCACCTCCCTAGCAATGTCTTTATATAACCATCACAGAAGTAATTATGTGTGAATGTGTGATGGGATGATACTTTCTGATATTCCTTGTGTTAATACTATTCATTGGCCCTTATGATAATGACTTTTAATAGGTGAGAGATGTTTTCCACATGAGAAATCACAGATAACTTTTTCAAATATGGTAAAGAAATTTGAAAATCAAGAAAGGAACAAATATTTTATCAATCATTTTCCTTCTTCACAAAATAAATTCCAAAAGGAAAGCATAGATAAAGATTTGAAAAAGCATGATGAGAGGTCATGCTTCTTCTCAGGTCCAGTGATCCAACCTCTGATTTCTTCTAATTCTTAGGGGGAAATTCTGACATTGAGAAAATTCTCAAATGACATGCCAGTGACCAATTATTAAGAAATACATACAAAGAGGAATTGCAACAAAATTAACTGGTAATAACTAAAATATATCTTAATGTATTTAGCAAAGATTTGTTATGTTTTAATAACATTATAAATTTAATTTTTTAACAATAATGGTTAAGATCATTAATATTCACCTAAAACTGTGATAGAGGTATAACATTTTGAGTGCTGCCTTTTGTTATACAGCTGTGAATATTTTGGACATAATGAAATAGTACAATAAATGGATCTAAACAAACATTAAAAACTTCTTTGAGGAAGAAAAGTCACTATCTTTATGTTCTTATTTAAAGTATTGTGTCATAAAGAAAGATATTAAATAAAACCTAAGAACCAACAAAAGAGGTAATTCAATTCCCTTTAGTTTTTCCTTTCTCTAAAATTATATCACAGATAATTATGGCCACATTATATTATTGGTTAGGTATTATAATGCATAATATAACACGGTTATTTTTAGATATCCTCATGCTCACACACAGACCATTGGGTATATATAATTGATACTTAAGTTTATGTTCTTATATATGTAAGTTTAAATAGAATCATATTCTTCTTTTCAAGAGACTGAAGAAATGTGAAGTTCTAAAGTAGAAAAGAAAAGCTGCATTTAATTCCAGTGTATCACTACTGTATAAAATATTAATAGTAATAATAATTTTTAAAATATTTTGATTTTGATTTATTTATACATACAAGAACTGGGCTGTAGGCCAGGGGTGTGGGGGTAAGAGGATTCACCAGAGACAGAGTGGGGAGCACAACTGGCAGATTTACTGAAATGCACTGCTGAGGGGGGAATCGGGTGAGACAGGAGAAGTCTGCTGAACCATGTGGGGAGCTCCCTGGCTGGGGATCGAACTCCTGCTGCCCTGGCTGCTGATAGCTTCACAGGCTGAGACTTAACCCCTTATGCCACCAGGAAGGCCCTATATTTATACTTTTAATGAAGTACCATTGCTTCACATCCTTGTTAATTTTTTTGACATCATAGGATTTCTCCCCTAGGAGTGGTCACCAAAACTCCCCCACCACCAAGTCACCCTCTCCGTGGTTTATTGTGCTCTCCCTCCCCACACTGCTCTTCCCTCTCCCTTTCTCCTCCTGAGTGCCTCCGGTCTATGGTCAGCTTTCATGTTGCCTTAATTAATCAATTTAACTTGATTTTGTTTTAAATCCTCATTCAATTATTTTACATCCTTGCCAGTGTTCTGACACTTCATGATTTCCTCCCCTCACCAGGTGTAGTCACCATGGCCCTCCCTCCACCAAAGCACCCACAGTTCTCCGCCATAGTTCACTGTGTTCCTCCTCCCCCAATCCCATGTTTTCACCCCTGCCTTTTCCCTGACAACCCCCCTCTGAAAGCCTAATGTCAATGGTCTGTTTTCAAGGGTTGATTAAAGTGTGTCTTTGTCGGATACTTTGCTTTGTTTCTCTACATTTCACACAGAAGTGAAACCATCTGGTGTTTATCTTTTTCTTTCTGCCTTATTTCACTTAGCATAATCCCTTCCAGCTCCACTCATGTTGCCACACAAGGTTTGTTCGATTGCTGTGTAATTGTCTATAAACCACATCTTGATCCACTCATCCATTTATGGGCACTTAAGATGTTTCTGTACCTTGGCTGTTGTAATTACGCACTAATAATAAATGAACATAATTTTTTAAATACTAATTATTCATGGGATTTATTAAAAATGCCATCTAGATATAAAGTTTTGTGGTTTAAGATGCACTGTTTCAAGCTATTTGGTAAATAATTGATTCTTTTCCAGAAAGCATGTACAAATATAACCTTACTACTTACATGCTTTAAGCTTTGTCTTTTTAGTTTTATGAAATAAGTCTCATATTCTTAATTTTTTATTAGTGTGAATTTTATTGAAGTTACATTGGTTTGTAACACCATATGTGATTCCTGGGTCTACATTCAGTCACTTCAGATGTATGTTACAAGTAGACGTCTTCATAATTAATAGTATGTTATAGTATCTTAACTGCTGTGTGGGAACTAAAATTGTATTTCATAGTTGTTTCACGTTTTGTTTAAGATTTAGTATACATGACTTTTTCAGGTAATATTATATTTTACAAAATATATCAGGGAGTTCTTTTCTTTTCCATTTCCTTAGGGAAACCAACGCATATCAGATCAATTTTCATGATATTTTATGTTAAGAAAAATGTGTATTTACATATCGTAACTATCACATCATTGACTTCAGTTTTGTGATTCAGAATTTTATTTGCTGAGGAAATAATTCTTCAGCTAAAAGAGAAATGGCATGGACTTTTCCCTGTGATGTATAAAATAAAATCATAATAATTCAATATAAAACAACTGTAGTTGTGGTGATATATAACAGATGGAATGTTGACTGAAAATGAGGAGGTTGCTAAAAACACTTCTGTCAGTGTATGAACTGTGTAAAACTTATTAAAATAAATAGATCAAACTTCAATGCTCCATAGCTCCATGAATAAAATTATATTTAAAAAAATTATTTAATTAATTACATTCATTAACATTTGTTTTATGTTGAATGAAATGGGCAACACTAAAATTTATAATCCTCTTTATTCATGTTTCCCTGACGTGGAGTCAAAGTCATTGAAAATTGCTCCATGTGATTATTAGGTCTAGACAACTACTTGATATTTATGATGAAGTGGTGATTTCTTCAATTGACTGCTTGCTTAACTTCATGGAGTTTAAGGTGAGTTAGGTACTTAAGTATAAGAAATTTCTAAATGTCCCCATCTTGTCCTGCAGCCAACATCATTCAAAATATAAGAAGGAATATGGCTAATTTCACTCTGAGTGGGTTTCTTCTGATGGGATTTTCTGCCAAGCCTGAGCTAGAACTCGTCCATGCTTCCCTGTTCTTAGTCTTATACCTGGTGGCGGTAACTGGCAACATCCTCATTATCACCGCAACTTCTATGGACAGTAGTCTCCACTCACCCATGTATTTCTTCCTGAAACATCTCTCCTTCCTGGATCTGTGCTATATTTCTGTGACTGTGCCAAGGTTCATTTACAACTCTTTCCTGCATAATGGCTACATTTCCCTCGGGGAATGCATAGTGCAGTGCTTTGCTTTTGTTCTCTGTGCTGCTGCTGAGCTGTCCATGCTCACAGTGATGTCCTATGACCGCTACGTGGCCATCTGCCTTCCCCTGCGCTACGAAATCATCATGGATGTCAGCAAACGTGTTCACAGTGTTGTCGGCATCTGGATCAGTGGGGTCATAACTGGAACCATTCACACAGCTGGCACGTTCTCCATGCACTTCTGTGGATCCCACATCATTCATCAGTTCTTCTGTGACATCTCCCAGCTCCTGAAACTCATTTGTTCTAATGAGTATATCACAGAGGTCAAGGTCAGTGCCTTCTTGACTGTTGTGGCCTTTCTTGCTCTCACTTTTATTGGACTGTCCTATACAAAGATATTCTCTACTGTGCTGAGGATGCCATCGGCTGAGGGCAGAGCTAAGGCCTTTTCCACTTGCCTTCCCCATCTTGTTGTGGTCATTTTATTTATTTCAACCAGCACCTTTGAGTTTTTCAAGCCACACTCTGACTCTCTAAGTACACTGGACATTTTGCCCGCTTTTATATACACAGTTGTGCCCCCAACACTTAACCCAATGATCTACAGCCTGAGAAATAAAGCCATAAAGACAGCTCTAAGAAAGGTTTTCCGAAGCAGAAAAGCTGACCTCTTTTGCTGAGGCACAATTTGTCTCTAGGTTGAGAGACAAGTTCAAAGTAGATTGGTACAACTGTTGATATAAATAAATTGAGACAAGCAAATGTCAAGTGAGTTTATGATAGTATGAAGACTGAGAACTTAAGTGTGGGAACAACTGCGAGATGGTTCTGGAAAAGCTGCCTGGACTTTGCTTCCTGTCAGGATTTCCCATAATTTTCAAGGCAAACATGTCAAAGATCTGAGCAGGAGTCTCTTTGACACTTCTCTCTTATGCTTTTTTCTGCCAAGGGGAAAACACAGACAGGTTTTAAGATTTACACTTTAGAGCTTTACATTTAGGGAATTGGTTGTTGTAGCTCTGCCATTAACCTTGAAGTCTGTTTCTTTGATTTTAGTAATTTGCTCAGAAATAACCATTTCTGAAATGCTTTTACACAGAGCCTTTTTCCTGACAATTTCTTCAGGCCAAGCCAGCTGTATCTTAACTCTGGACTTGTGTTCTTTATTGGAACTACTTAATTGTTAGCTTTGGTTAACAACATAACACAACCAACCATGAAAATAAAGCCAGATAAAGAAATGAGCATAGAGAAAGTGCTCATATGGAAAGGTTGTCATAAATACCTGCTGTCTGATTAACATGGTATTCACACATACAGTTTATAAACATCACTCCCGCAATCACAGTCGATTAAATTCTGTCCACAAAGCGTGTCATGAAAGAAGGAAATTTCCATAATTTTAAGGCAGTTGAAATTTCTTCCCTCATCATTTTTGTCTGGATGATGAAGACAGTAAACATGAGTTTCTTTTCCATTTTTCCCTGAGTCGCACTGGAGTTGGGACACCCCATGACGTTTACAAATTGATGAGCACCCCTGACTGTCAGCGCCCATAAGCCATGTGGAGCCACTGAGGTCTGTCAGCCTCAAAGGCCTCCATGAGCAACAGCCTGAGGTCACTGCAAAAATTGCATTGTCACATTCCTTTGCCTCTTAAGATGCAATGGCTTAACTGCCACTACCATGAGTGGGCTGTTTAAATAATAGAAAATCTGTGAGTGCCTCACAAATACTTATTTCAAGTGTTAAGATAACTGAAGGAAGTGGAAACATTGTTAAATGAATCACATGATACCACAGATATATTGAAATAGAATAGCAATATTGAAGACTAGAAGGAAAGTGCTATGGTGGTGGGAAAACTATGGTGACTACTCCACAGGGGAGGCATCAAATAGTCCTCAAAAATGAAAAATGATGTAAGAAATAAATAAATGTAATGACAAAGAAGATATATGTGGATTCATTTCTTGAGAAATTTGACAGAGTAAGGATTCTGTAGGGGGGAAGGGAGAGAGAGTGAGAGAAAGAGGGTTGGAGGAAGAGAAGGGAGAGGGAAAGGGAAAGAGAGAGACAGAGAGAGAAGTTTTAGAGATATTGAGAGATAATTTCTTAGCTCTTTCTCAGGTACTGGTTGAGTTCTTTTTATTATGAGGACTTCAAACTTTCTCTGCCTAAAAGAGTACTTATTTTGCATATTAAATGAGGCCTTTGTTTTCATCTGTTGAGAAACATCCATTGTGCATATGTTCTGAGTCCATATTTGGTTTAGACACCGCTTTTTTGCACACAAATGAGTGTCTTGTGTCCTGGTGTCTCTTGCTGACCATCTGCTTGCTGTGAGACAGTCCCTGTCATTGGAAACTGAAGTTTTGCTTTTTTTTCCGTTAAATTGAAACATGATGAGCCAGTTTAGTGAAACCAACAACATGAACGACGGTGTCAACCCTAATTTCACTTCGGCCCTTGTCCATGTGTCCCTGAGAGGCACATGTCGAAGGCTCTTCCCTGCAGGCTGATTGTTGTGGGCAAAATCTGTGGGATCAGGGAACAGCGCGCTGCCTCGCCTCAGTCTGGCTCTTCCCGCTCCTCCTGGGCCAGTTGTCTGGACACAGCGAGCAGCAGCCTGGGAGGCGCCTTCACCTCCAGCAGCAGCAGGTGCGCTTGCTCCTGTCTGTCTGTCCAGCACCCTGACTTCTCTTTTACCAAACTAGGGAACAGTTCTCATTTCCCTTTCTATACAATTGGGGAACAGTCCTAGAATTCTTCCAGGATTTGCTGTAGTCCCCATGTCCCTTCCATCTTCTCAGAAAGAAGAACTGGGAAGCCCCCTGGTTTCCTCCAGAATGGATCCAGTTGCTGTCTCTGGCCCACACTCCCTGCGGCTTCTCTCAGGGCATCAACAAGCTTTCTGTATCTCAGTGATAACATTCCTTCCCCTGGTTTTTCACATTTTGGCCAAAGCGGATGTTTGAAAAGAACCAAATAACTTTACTCAATCCAGACTGCTTATTATTGAAATGGCAACTCTTTTTACTTGTATTCTCCCCCAATAAAAGAAAGGATTTGCATTCACTTAACCCTAAATTCTCTGTGCTGAAAGTAACACCCTCTTTCCCCAAACTGAGAGTATTTTAACACTCATCCTTAAATGTACCTTGTTTGTATTATACTGTTAGAAGGGTGAGCATCTCTTCCTGACCTGCCCCCAACCTTTGCGATTTGTGAACTGAGCAGCCTGTCCTTCAGAATATATTTTTTAATCTTTCAGAGATAGAATCTTCCACACATAAATATTTTACACATTTGTTTTCTGGCTCTTGACATATTTGTTACTGTTTTTCAAAAATTATGTCACCTCAAGAAAGATTAATTTATAATCCTAAGAATTTAATAAGGTAACTCTAGCTCAATTGTTTAGCTTCCAAAATATCATATTAATAAATATTTGCTATTTTGTGGAATAAAGATATAATTGTATTTTGGGAAGTTTCATCATGTGCATTGCAGTTTAATCTTAGCAACCTTCTTTAGTAATACTTTAGTAAAAGTGTGGTGATGTGAGTGCAGAAAAAATGGGATGGATATTCAGATTCTTGAACTAATATTACATAGGGAATACAACATATGATACTATGTCAAACCCCATATTTTTGTTTTATTGTAATGGAGAGTTTAATGCATATTTAGAAAACTTAGGTTTGGTTTTTTGCTGAATTTTATTTATTTACTGATCCTTATCTTTCTGACTTGTTTCACTTAGCATAAACCCCTCAAACTCCATGCCTGCTGTTACAAATGATAGGACTTCCTTTTTAAAAAAAATTATTTTTTTATTTATATCCTTTGCATTATTGTGTCTTCCCCATAGGTTTCCCACCACCAATTCACCTGTAACCATCACCATAGTCCCTCTGCTTTTTTCTCCCCTGTTTTGGTCCTTCTCCCTTCCCCTTGCCTGCAGAATGTCTCTGATTTATGATGGCCTGCTAGATTTTGTTACATTTAACAACAGTAATACTCTATTGTGTACATAACTACATCTTCCTTAATCATCATCCTTTGATAGGCACTTGTGTTGTTTCAACCTCTCTGCTATTGTAAATAGTGCTCCATAAACACAGAGGTGCAAACATCTTTTCAAATAGTGTTTTCATATTTCTGAATGAAAACAAGAGTAGAATTACAGGGTCATATAATAGATTTATTTTTATTTTTTTGAGAAACAAACACCTTGATTTCCATAGTAGTTGAATAATAGCAGTTGAATTAATGTACCAGTGTATGAAGATTTCTTTTTCTTTTCATCTTCTCCCACACCTATTCTTTCTTGTCTTCTGGATAGCAGCCTCTACAAGTTTGAGATGATATGTAATTGTGGCTTTGTTGTACATTTGTCACAATAAGACAGCTGAACATTTTTTTTTCATGAGCTGTAGAGTATGTCTTCTCTGGTGAATAACCCATTCAGATCCTCTGGCCAGTTTCAATAGGCTTTCTTTTTATGTTGAATTGTTTGAATAGGCTATATTTTTGGTATGTTAACCCTTATCTGATTTACATTTGTAAATATCTTGTCCCATTAATAGATTGCTTTTTTCTTCTAATGATGGTTCTTTTCATTGAACAGAAGTGCCTTCAGGAGGATTAGTCCCATTTGTTTATTTTTGACTTTTTTCTCTTGGTGCTGGAGTCTAATCCCCAGAGTCATTTCTGAGGCTGATATCAGTAAAATTATTTTCTCTGTTTTCCTCATGTATTTTCTACTTTCAGTTATCACTAAGGTTGATGCCAATGAATTTAAATTTATGGTCTGTACTCATCTTCCCCACCAATTTTAGTCATCTCTTAAAGTTTTTAGTCCATTTTAATCCATTTCCAGTTACCTGGTGAAATTCCAGGTAACTTGGTATAACCATCAAATCAGCTCAACAAAAAGATACTCTGCAGGAACAATGGACGTAATTGCAAGTTTTGGCCCCACGGTAGTAACCATGAACATGAAATACCCACAGCACCCAGACACACTGCTTGTGCCATAGAGAGTTCATAATTTAACCTCCAGTGACCAAAGAAAGCTTGAAATGGGCTTTTTTCTTCCCAATTCAGATTTTTCTGAATGTGACTGAATTCCAAGGTCCAGACTTGGGCCAAGAGGTCAGCTGCTTACACTGACAATTTCTTCTTCTGTTAAGGGACTATGATCTGGTGAGTTTCCTTAGGTTCTAAAAATAATAAATTACACAGAATAATGAAAAAACCCACAAGTTTCTGGTTTTGAATGGGTGAGAGATACAGCCACTGTTATCTAACAAATAAATACAAAATAATGTGTGAGTTATGATTATTTAAATGGAAGTTATGAATCTGGGAGGGAACATTGCAAACTCCTTCCTATCCAGAAACATTTATTGGAGTGCATCTTGCACCTTACTAAATGCTTTTTTAATATAATCGTCTTAGAAGGAATTCAGTGTGTATGCTTGACAGGAGGACACATTATATTCCATGACTCTTATAATAGGACTTATAAGAGATTAAGCGCTTTCCACATCAGAAATCACAGGTAGGTTGTTCAAGTATGGTAGAAAAATTAAAAAATTTGAGAATACATCAAATATTTTAATGAGAGCAAAATAACTACAGATTCCATCTTCACAAAGTAAGGGTCCAAAAGAAAACAAGATAAATATCAAAGATCATAATAAGAACTCGTGATTCTTTTCATATCCAGTCAGTCAGTCTTCTGACTTACAATTCTCAGGGAAAATTCTGAGGTAGAGATAAATTAGGAAATTTCTGGGATGGATATGTTAATGGTCAATTTTTTAGAAATACAGAGAAAAGGACTTGCAAGAAAACATCATATGAAATCATTAAATATATCATACTTAATACATATAACATGTAATTTTGTTATGTTTGAAAACAGTATATCTACCTTAAGTTTGAGCATTAATGTTTAAAAATATGAATATTGACCAAAACTGTTATAGACATATTAGATTTTTAATGCTCCCTTTTGAAAGTGACATTGAGTAAGCTGGAGACAAAGAAGGGTAAATTCTATATCTGCATTGAAAGTAGGAATTTCATGAAAGAAGGTAAGTGACAATTTTTTCTTCTTACTTAAAGTAACAGCTCATAAAAAGGCAAAATTATCCTGAAATAATTCCTGGAAACCAAAAAAAGAGTAACTTGAATTCTCTCAATATTGTGCTGCTTCTTCATTTGATATCACTACCAGTTACGGCAACAGTATATTAACTACTCATTACAGATTTACCTTCTGTAATGTGACAAAGTTCTTTTTACACACCCATAACACACAGGCAATTCGTTTAACATATAAATTACACATACGTATATATTCATGTACATGTTAAAAATAATTATACAGTTTTTTCATAGAGGCAGCAAGTGTATGTAAGCTTTTCAAGATGAAACAATAATTACATTTAATTACTAAATGGACTCTGTGCAAATTATTAACCTTAGTAGACTTAAATTAAGGGAAAGACCAAAAATACTTTTGGAAAAATCAAATAATATGGATCATACATATGGAATATTCTATTTTTGTTGAGTTCCAAGAAGAAAAATAAGTTAAAAGAAAATCAAGAGGAATCTTTCCTCTCATATATAAAACAAAATTATTAAATTGCGATATAAATCCATTGCTCATAGGATGACATATGAATAGGCAGACTGATTCATGAGAAATAATAGGTAGCAAAAAAACATTTGTATAAATGAGTATAAGGACTGTACAAAACTTTTAAAAATAAATCAATATTGAACGTACCACTACTCCATTAATAAAATTATATTTTTAAAGATATCTTATTAATGTTTTATATACATTATTTTTTTCACTGAAATGGGCTATCCTATAATTTAGATTCTTGCTTACCCACATTTTGATAACTGAGTCTGTATTTTAAAATTGCTTGACATTATTAGTAGTCTACAGAACTACTTCACATTTGTGGTGAAATGGTGATTTCATCAAATGTCTTCTTGTCAAACATGATTGAGTCCAAGGTAGATTAATAGGTAAGTAACAGAAATTTACTTTCCAGCGGTCCCATCTTGTCTTGTAGCCAACATCACTGGGAAATTAAGAAGAACTATGCCTAACTTCACTCTGAGTGGGTTTCTTCTGCTGGGATTTTCTGCCAAGTCTGAGGAAGAAATCTTACTTGCTTCTCTGTTCTTAGTCTTATACATGGTGGCATTAACTGGCAATATTCTCATTATCACTGCAACTTCCACGGACAATAGACTCTCCTCACCCATGTATTTCTTCCTGAAACATCTCTCCTTTCTGGACCTCTGCTACATTTCCGTGACTGTGCCGAGGTCCATTGACAACACTTTCATGCATAGTGGCTACATCTCTCTTGGGGAATGCATAGTGCAGTGTTTTGCTTTTGTTCTCTGTGCTGCTGCTGAGATGTCCATGCTCACAGTGATGTCCTATGATCGCTACGTGGCCATCTGCCTTCCACTGCGCTACGAAATCATCATGGATGGCCGCACCTGTGTTCACAGTATCTTAGGTGTCTGGATCAGTGGGGTCATAACTGGAACCATGCACACAGCAGCCACTTTCTCTATGCACTTCTGTGGTTCCCGTATCATTCACCAGTTCTTCTGTGACATCCCCCAGCTCCTGAAACTCTCTTGCTCTAATGAGTACATCAGCGAGGTTGGGGTATCAGCCTTCTTGTCTCTAATGGCCTTCCCATGCATTGTCTTCATTGGACTGTCCTACACAAAGATATTCTCTACTGTGCTGAGGATGCCATCTGCCGAGGCCAAAGCTAAAGCTTTTTCCACTTGCCTTCCACACCTTGCTGTAGTTTCATTATTTATCTCAACAGCCTCTTGTGAGTATTTCAAACCAACTTCTGAAACTCCAAGTGCACTGGACATTTTTCTCACTATTATGTACACAGTTGTGCCACCAACAATTAACCCAATGATCTACAGCTTGAGAAATCAAGCCATGAAGGCAGCTCTAAGAAAGGTCTTTCAAAGAAGACAAGCCTACCTCTTTTGTTGAGGCTCATCTGTTAATTCTTGCTTAGGAGAAGTCCATGATATATTGGAAAAAACTGTTTCCTAAATAAACTAACCTAAGTAAAAATAATTGAATTTATGAAAGATCAACACTGAGGATTGATGCTCAAGAACAGCTTTCAAATAGTTCTGGAAAAGAAGACCAAGCTTTGAGCTTCTGAAAAGGATTTTTTTTAATAATATATATTTTTATTGTTATTTATGTCTTTTACATTTTGCATTCCCCTT
>PVIJ01019229.1:0-24241 GCA_004024925.1 Scalopus aquaticus
GGGTGAATTGGTGGTGGGTTACTCAAGGGGACTACAAAATGTAAAAGATAGAAATAACAATAAAAATATATATATTTAAAAATGTATTTGAGTGTAAACAAAGATATCTAAAACTGTATGGCTCACACAAATTTGCTTGCAATTTTCTGTTTCCATGAAGTTTCTATATTCCTGAAGGAAGATACATAGGTATCTTGAGAAAGTATTAAAAATTGTTTTCTGATGCCTGCCAATATGTATTCCTATAACAGATTGTTTCTTCATAGGATTGTTTTTTAATGGAGCACTGTGATGGGTGTGAATTGTCATTTAAAATTTCTTTCTGCTTTTGGTTGTTCATTTGATCCCAGAAATCTTATAACTTTATTTTGTAGCATTTGATAGGGTACTGCCTCATGTATTAAAAATGGATGACTTCCCAAAGAGCAGCATGGCTTAACTTCTTGGCCAGCTTCCCAAGTGAAAAAATAAGTGTTCATAATTATCTGAAAAAGAGGGTTTTGCATATTACTCCATGAGCATATAATTATCTCTTATATTTTGAGAAGCATTTTATGTGTAGGTCTAGAGCATACTGTATGTTTTCTTTAAAAGGCAAAAGAGCTAAAAATGAATGTGTGGAAAATGTGACAGTCATATCATGCTAGCAGTATTTCTTACTATGCCACTCTATGGTTTAACAGCCACTAATGCAAAAGGAAAGTGCATGGTACTTGTTGTGTGTTTCTAATTGGCACGATTTGCTAATATAGTCCTTGACGCCATAATTCTGTTGTTCACATATCTGATTTAATATAATTGAACGGCAGGCATTTTTTCCTTGCAATTTTAGAACATCAGAACAAACAGAAAGAAAGGCTATGCCCATGAATACTAATTAATAGCAGTTCTTGCTAAATATAAATTGCTTCCTCAAAGGAAACTTTAGTAAAGACATGCTTAAAAATAAATGCATGAAAAATCCATTTTATAGAACAGAATTGTATCAAGATTTTCCTGTGGTTCTATCCTTTGGTCTTGAGTACACAGCAGCTTCCACTTTGAAAATGTGATTCAACAAAACCTTTTCTCATCCTTCACCAAATTCCATCACACAAATCAATATCCATGCTGACTTTTAACTATTGGGAGACTGCTCAAAGAAGCATGAGCCAGGTGAGCTCTGAGGCTGACCCCGATGCATAGATAGAACTGGCTTTTCCTCTCATAGTTTCTGCGTTCAACAGCCTCACCCAAACCCATTGGTAATAAGACTCCCCAACAAAATCCTAACTCAAATCATTCATCCATTCATCCACCCACCAAAGATTTATTGAGCATCTCCTGGATATCAAAGACCATGGTACATACTAGGAATAAAATTTTAAATTCAGATATTCCATGCCTTCAGGAAGTTTATAGTCTACTGGGAGAAAGTAAATCAACTCTAAAGGTTGAAAAGTGCCATGTCAAGTGTTATGAGAAAGCATAAGGAGGGTTAGAGAACTTTCATTAACAGGTAAAGTTTGGGATGGGGTTTGAAGAATAAATAGATTACTTAGATGTTGCAGAGGTAGGAAAGGAAAGCATTTCAGGTAGAGAACTACAAATATGAAAATTTTCTGTTCTACTGTGTATAACATTCTTACATAAGTCTGTAAATGGTTGTGAAAAATTAATATTAACAATAATATACAATTCATCACCCAATATATCAAGGAAATTTCTATCACAGTAATTGCAGAAAACCACTACTAATCTGTGTCTTGAGAACTAACTTCATCCCAGCAGAATCATTTCCCTTATTATTTGCATAGTGATACTCTACTTTTTCTTGTCAGAAGACTCGGTATATTTTCTTTGTCATATAATGAGAAATGCACTGTTATTTGACTTGGCAATCTGGAAACCCTGAGCTATATTTAAATCTAAATCATAGTGCCTTGTCATATGTTTCTGTTATAATTTTTTTCATCAGTCACATTTTGTTGAAGAATATGTTTTTTGACCTCTCTCACTTTATTTATAACCATCCTGCTACTCTTGTGTGTCACCTAGATCATTTTTCACAAGTATATATATGTGCACTCTAAACACATTCTATGGTAAATTCCTACAAGATATTTTCACATTGGCCTTAATACAGTGTTAATGAGAAGTGAAATTATGTATGTATACTTAAAATAAAAAACATATTCTCCTAATCATTCACTGCTCATTTTCAAAAATCACAAAGATGACTTGTGAGCAACAATGTAATATTCATAAAACACAGCCATTATTCATTTATCAAAAAAAAACCTAGCAACACATGAACTGATAGTAATTATTTAAAAATCAGCATTACTACAGTCATGATGAAATTTCCTAAAAACTAGTGTTTGCAAAAAAGCACTCAGAAATACTCTATTTCAACATCTGAATTTGTTTTCATCCACATATTTATATTACAAATATGTATCATGAGCGAGTTGTTTGTGTCAGCCTATATTCCATAATATTTGTTAATTTCCAAAAAATATAGGAATATTCTATATGAACAGCAAAATGTGTCCAAATTCTGATCATTCTCCCCCTTTTTTTCTGATTCAAAAGATAATTTTAAGTATTTGAAAACCTACAGCAATTGAAAGAGCATGCTCAAAATGTAGAAGCAGCCTGTGCTACGTCTTTTTGAGAATAAAATGTTCTGGGGGATCATAATGGAACAAAAGATTCTCTGGAAGATGGCGATTATAGGACAAGCAGTGCACTTATCAGAGTGCTTGCTGTCACAAATAAACTGAAGGTCCAAATGGCATACACAATCCAAAATTAGAGGAAAGTCTTTTCAAAATCTCAGTGTAAAAGAAAGAATGATACTTATTCTTGAAATGATAGAAGTGATGTTCTGTTGTATATACTGAAAAAAAAAGCAGACAGAATTATATTAAAGCAGCATCATATAAAACCCACTTACACTTGATTCTGTTCTCATCACACACCTACCAGTGGTCCTTCACCTTCTTCCTTTTATTTCCGTCTTTCATTTTTTTCCATTCTTCCTCTTTTCCTTTCTATTTCCTTCCCTCATTTTTGCCAGCTTTTTTTCTTCCTGCCTTTCTTTCAAATTATGTTAGATTTAAAAATACACAACTAACAGTCAATGTCTTTTTGACTTTACATTTTGTACCGATTTTCCGTATGTTTGTTTTCCATTTTCCCTCTTTATGTGAGGGTCTTACCCTTTCACGTTTCCTTATTTTCTAGCCAATTTCATATCTAAGACTTAAAAGGCAGATACAAAGCAATTCCACCTAAAACAGAAATATAGAGCCTAAGATTTTATTCTTAAAAAATACTCATGGTGGTTTGTTATTTTATCAAATCCTCATTAGTAACAAAAAAAATTCGTTACTCTTATTCCATAGCATTTGGGTTACTAACATCTTAATAATTTTTAAGTTGCAATTTGAATTAGATTTATTTTGCATTGTTTTATTAACATGTAATTTTCTTTATTCTCATACCATAAAAAACACTGGAAAATATGTCCAGTTGAAATGGATGCCTATCTTCTTGGTATTGAAAACAAAATTTATTTGCAGACTTTCTTTCTCATGCAATCTCTAAAATATATTTATCAGCAATTTTATTGATCAAGAGTCAAAGGTTTATAAACCCACATGCTATTAATTTTTAAGCACCAGAGGATGGTACAGTGATAATAAGAAAAAGAAAGACTCATTAGCTTTTAATAGCACATTGTTCAATACAGATTTTTGTCATCCGAATATTTATCCAGGGCTTGCTCTTCAAAACTGCTGCACAATAAATAATAAAAGATTAAAACCTTAAACCTGGAAAACTTAGAAAAAAATATTAGAAAATTTTATTCGAGATTATAAAAATCCTCAAATGATTTACTTTAAGAGACACCTTCATTGCTTCCATGTGCAAGGACTAATGATGGCCCAGGCTTAGGATTGGCAAGAGTGCTGCTTGGAAAACATAGTCAGAGGGAGGTGATAAAGCAAGCCCTCCACATGACTCTCTCAACTGTCACTCGCATATCTTTTTACCATTTGTTACAAGAAAATGATAGTCCATATACATATTTATATATCTGGACTGTTATAACCCTGATTTTTTTTCTCCAAGACAAATCTTTTTGTTCTAAGCAACTCAGTTCCTAGGCAGGCTGAATGCAAAGAGTTCTTGTGTTTTGAGCTTAGGCAAAATAAAAGATTTAATTAAAAGACCAGCTTTTAGCATACTGAAATCTGCAGAGACAAGAATTCACAATCACTTTGGCTCTGTCTATACCTTCGTGGGTATTCCACATAGGACTCCTTTAATTAGGATGTCATGTCTTTAGTAATTTGACACTCACTCCTTTCCTGTCCTCCTAGTGGTAATGCACCTTTGATAGATGCTCAGATAGCTATTAAGATGATGTTGGATGTGCCTTTTCTGATGAATAAAACCTGAAGGTGTACTTGCCAAATGTGAACCCAAGATAAAAATGAGGGCTGATTTTCCATTTTTATCCACTGAAATAGAAAAAAGTGAAAACACACACACACACACACACACAATCATTGTATTATGGTCTTAAAAATCAATGAAGTCAGCAGGTTGCACATATTCTTTATAAGCCAAGTCTTTCACTAAATAATTAATTTAACTTGACAAACAAGTACAAGGACAGAAAGAGAGTGATAGAACAGTAGTACCTCTTTCCCAGAATCTGCCACAGCTACTCACTCTCTGGTGGTGAAACTATAAAAGGTAATGTTATCTCCAAACGCCTTGAACTGTTTAAAAATATGAAGTGTGACATCCCTATAAGGGCTAGAAGTATTATTTCCAGGAATGCTGGCAGTGGGGGGGGGGGGTATAAGTGCTGCTCTCCATTCAGTCGCCTCTGCTTTCAGGAACTTCCTTTCTTCCTCTTATTAGATCTTGATCTTGTTGAATCTCAGTTTTCTCCTTTGCAAGTGATGCAAATATAAGATTTAGTTAATGAAATTGTGATAATAATTTAAAAAGCACTTAAATGCTACAAATGCAATAATTTTAAGACTATCCTTAGCTATTGATCTTGTAAAAATATTTTGCAGCCACTGAAATGTTAATTGCTTGTCCATTTTGTCAGAAAGAATTTAATACTGAGGGAAGGAAAAACTAAAGTATGTTTTTAAAGTTTTTCTAAAGATAGCAGTAATATAAGTTTAGGAAAAGGAGTAATATGTTTATTTCCAGCTGCTATTGAAAGAAAAGAAAAAGATGCAAGGAGGAGTTAGATAAGGAAGAAGTCAGCAGGAATTATTTTCAAAATGAGTTTGTCTATAAAAAGAAAAGTTTGTGCGCTTCACAACTTAATATTTTGAGAAGAAATGCTGAGTTAGTTTTGTTGCATGTAGAAATGTCAATTCCTTTTTACAACAAAGATGTTCAGGCTTTTAAAATGATATTTGGTTCATTACCTATGGGGAGTCAAATTGTTTTGACAAAAATGGTGAGAGAAAGTTAAATCCTAACTTTTGGTGTCATTAAATCACCTATAAAAATTACATGACCCTCATGAGTTTTTATCCAGCTAATAATAATATCCAGGGCCTCCCCGGTGGTGCAGCGGTTAAGCGCTGCGCTGTGGAGCTGTCGGCAGCGGCGACGCGAGTTCGACGCCCGGCCAGGGAGAATCCCACATGGCACGGCAGACCTCTCCTGCCTTGCCCGCTGCTGCCCTCAGCAGTATTTCTGATCTGCCTGTTCTGCTCCCCACTCTGTCTCTGGTGAGCCCTCTCGCCGCCCCACACCTCTGGCCTGTGCCCCAGCTTGTATGTATAAATAAAAAAAAAAAATAAATCTTTAAAAAATAATAATAATAATATCCAGCTAATATCCAGCTTATTATCTAGCTAATAATGTACTCCAGAGACTTAGTTACTTCTTTACTGAGCTTCTGAAAACATTCCCTTTTCCCCGGGGTTTATACTGTATTTCAAAAGGAATATGTTAACTTTTTTGCCTTTATCACTGGAGAGCTACTTAATGCAGGGCCACTTTGGAGAATTTTTCCATAACTCCCAAACTGTTTTATTTCTCAATTCTTTCTTTTAAAGATTTATTTATTTATGCATACAAGCTGGGGTGTAGGCCAAAGGTGCAGGGTGGTGAGAAGAATCACCAGAGACAGAGTGGGGAGCAGAACAGGCAGACTGACTGAAATACACTGCTGAGGGGAGCAGGGTGAGGCAGGAGAGGTCTGCTGCGCCATGTGGAAATCTCCCCACCAGGCATCGAACTCGAGCTGCAGCTGCTGACAGCTCCACAGCACTCTGTTCAACCTATTGCGCCACCAGGGAGGCCCTCCAAACTGTTTTTGAACCAATATGCTGTGGTGTTTTTTTGTTTGTTTGGGGTTTTCTTTAGTCTTTTTCATAACTTTTGTAAACTTTGATTTTTTTTCTTTTTTGCTCAAAATTCAGTATTCTAAATCTATAAATTTATAAAAGTATTCTAAATTCATAAAAGATGGCATTTACCATCTTTTAGTCCAAGTACTTAAGTAATCCAATGCATTCATCTGATTGCATAGTTCTTTTTTATTTCATGTTCTTTGGATTTTTTTTTTAATCATAGGCAATATCAGGAATCACAACTGCAGAGTTTTGTCGTAGCCTAGACACCCTATATTGTTTTGACAAGGTCACTTTATGGGTGGCGAGCCTTCAAGGAAGTGTTCCCATAAGTCAGGATGCGATATTTCTTCTTGCAAATAAATTAAGTACAATTTCAGGTGAGAACAATAACTAAGTTTCTCCACCATGCCTGCATGCATTGGCCTTACTCATTAGATCCTGGCAGCGAGATGTCCTTCTGACAGTGAAGTGTCCTTGCGCGGTCAAGAGTTAATGTTTGAAACAAAGAACATTTAATTCCTTCCCCTATTTCCCTTCCTTGCCTGGAAAAATCAGCATATAGTTCCTTAGATTATTTCCTCCAGAGATTAGCATAAAGATGTTTCTTTTATTATGGTCTTAGTTTCAGACAATAGGTATGGAGACAGCAGCCTCCAACCTAGGCCTAGGGCAAAGGTTGAAGATTATGTCCTGTACCTTGCTGGAATTTACATCAGACAAGAGACATTTTTTCCAAAGTTCCTTGATTCCCCTCGAAGTATGTAATTGATTATGCATCTGAATATCTGTAATCACCCTGTCATTGTCAGTAGTTTTTTCTTTATAGTTATGCTTTAAAAACCCTGTTCTCGAATAATAAAGTGGAATGGCCTGATCACACTCTCTGGTGTGTGCTGTCTCTCACTCCCCACCCCTTTTCCCCATGGAACTCGCTGCTGCCAACGCTTTCCCCACCACCCCCAGGGAACCCAACCTCAGTCGGAGCCGGCCTCCAACAGAGTTTTTCCTCTAGGTCACGGTTTAATATCTATCCAATGTGCAACACATATTTCTCAGGATTTGGATTGTCTCTGATAATTTTTTTGTACTTTTAAGAGACAAAACCGGAATATTTATCTTGAACATTTATGTTATTTCTTTGAAGATACAGTTCAAAATCTTGAGAAGATAGTTATTCCTGAATTTGAATTCTAATTTTAGTGTAACTCTCTTCAGAGCCTTATGAAACAAACCAATGAGTATAGCTCATTTGCTTTTTCAACTATAAGAATCAATCATTTTTCTATCTTTCACTGTGCGAATGCCGGTACCTAAGAAGATATAAGCCCTCTTTCACTTTAGTGTAAGTTTATTTGAGATCAATTTCTGACTAATATTAGAAGCTTTAATTAAGTGTGGACTTTAATTGGGAGACCTAAAAATTTGGAGAAGAATTTTAGGAAATGACAAGCTATATGAAGAAATATTTTCTGTAATCATGGGTTAAGAGGAGAAATAAAAAGAAAATCTGGGGGAATCAGGTGGTAGAATTTTGACTGCTCAATTTTTGACAGAGGCTTTAATAGTGTCTTAATAACAGATAATATTACACAGGTAGCATTCTTCCATTTAAATTTTGATCTATCCATTTGTTCTCTTCAAGCATTTTACAGTTGATTTGCTTGATTGATTGATTTTTCATTCAGAAAAGCTCTTTGTGTATTAAGAATAACCCCTGATTGTATTGTTAAAGTATGTTATGGATCCAATTATGACTGAGGCATAATTCAATGCAATCAGCAAAGCGGTGATTTATTGCTAGCCCGAGCAAGGGTCCAATTAACCCGGTGTACCAACGCAGCTGTCGGTAGGCAAAATGGAGACCCCGAGTACAGAATTGGGTCAGCTTATAAAGGCAATGGAATTCAGCAAGTCATAGTGAACATCAAGGATGAGGGGGTCGTGGAGCAGATGGTCTGTGCTGTTATCTTTACTAGTTCCTGGAATCCTTGCCCCAGGCAGGGGGAGTTTTATCTCAAGGTTGCTGGCCTTGAGACTTTCACGGCTACTGGTGGCCTGGCGCCTTGCTGCCACTAATGTTGGTTTTTAACCTTTGCCAGTGGCCAAACATTCTGAACAGTTTTTAGCATTCTTACTTTTACAGTATGTGTTGAAAATGTTTAAAATTATATGTCTTTTGATTCTATTATTGCTTTATTTCCTCTAAAGACATTCAAATTGCCGATGTAATCAAACCTCTCAGACTCTTTCCAATATATCTTGTATGTTATCTTGGATAATGTGTTTTCCCTGCTCCATATCTAACTATAGGGGAGGGAGAGAATGAGAAAGTGTGAGAGAGAGGGCTGGGCAAGGGAAGGCAAGGGAAGGTGAGGATGTAGGAGTAGAGATAGGGATAGTATTAAGAATAGATAGAAAACTATATGGCGTTTCCTCAGACTGCTAGAAATGGAGCTTTCATAAGACCCAGCAATACCTCTTCTGGGCATCTACCCAAAGGACACAAAAACACTAATCCAAAAGGATACATGCACCCATATGTTTATTGCAGCATTGTTTACAATAGCCAAGGTATGGAAACAACCCAGATGCCCAAAAACAGATGATTGGATCAAGAAGATGTGGTACATATACACAATGGAATACTATTCAACATTCAAAAAAGATAAACACATGCAATTCGCAGAAACATGGATGGAGCTAGAAGGGATCATGATTAGTGAAATAAGCCAGAAAGAAAGGGAAAAATATCGAATGATTTCATTTATAACAGGAATATAGGGGAACCAAATAAGAATGCTACTTTCATCAAGGAAGGAGGAGGGTAAGAGCTCAAGAGGGGGAAGAAAGGAGCACAAGGGACTATGGTGATGGCTCCATGGGTCAACCGGTAATGGGTAACCTATGGGGAACACACAATAATGTAAAAGATCTGAATAACAAAAATAAATAAATAAAATATTTAAAATGAAAAAATATATGTGTATATATATATAAATTTAAAAAAAAAGGATAGAAAGGGACCTCCCTGGTAGCACAATGGGTTAAAGTCTCATTACTAAGAAGCTATCCAGAGCCACTGCAGTTCCATTCCTGGCCAGGGAGCTCCCAAATGGCACAGCAGACCTCTCCTGCCTCGCCTGCTGCTCCCCCTCAGCAGTTTATTTCAGTTGATCTGCCTGTTCTGCTCCCCACTCTTCTCTGGTGAATCCTCTTACCACCACCTACACCTCTGGCCTACACTCCAGCTTGCATGCTTAAATAAATCTCCTTTTTAAAAAAAGTAAAGCTAGAGATAGGTAGGGAAGAGGTGTTCTTTGGGAATATATTTTTGCATATATAGTTAGGATTTTATGACAAAAACCATTCATTTATTTACCTATTCTTATGCTACTGTCATATACTGTTTGTGGCTTTCTAATAAGTTTTATTAAGTAGTTTTATAAGGCAAATTTAATGCCTTCCACAGCAGACCTGTATCTTCCATTCAATCTTACTTATTTTTAGTGCAAGAAGGGGAGGATATGAGTGTAGAAAGAGCATAAATTTAGACATTTATGAGCCTCTTTCTAGCCCATTAATTGTATTAATTAATACCCAATTAAAATGGTATTCACAAATTGTACTACTTGGGTCAACCTTTAAAATGTCAATGTATTTTTTAGTCCTTCCTACAAAGAATCTCTAAACTCTGTAGAAAATGAAGTAGTACATGGAGTGATTTTGACTGTTGAAGAAAATCTCATTTATTCTTGGGCGTGACTGAGATCTGTTCTCAGCATAATATGAAAGAATGGGGCTTCTAAGTTCTTAAAAAAGTCACAACAGCAGCAAAATATTCTTCTTTGGCCTTTAATGTAGAAGACTGGATTATGTCTTCATTCCAGGGCTTGGATTTCTTCTTAACTCATAACGTTATTTACTCCTCTATCCTCTCCTTACAGGGACCTTAACTTTCACTGTTGCGGGCCTTCACTTTCTCCTTTGGGTCTGGCCAGAATAACATACATTTTAGGTATCCAGCCTACCCTAGACCAGGACCCTCCTTCAGCCAGATCTTTCCTATCCTGCAGAGGCTTCCTACTGTCTCATCTTGGAAGTTAGGCTTGAAACGAAACTCCCTGATAGAGTCCTGTTAGCAAGTGAGATTGTAATTGTAGAGTTTTGTGGGAAATTATTATTATCATTAATGAAAAAAATAATATTAGCAAATAAGACTTATTTCATGCCTAGTATCATGCACAGTATCAAATAATACATAGGTCAAAAAAATATTTTCTTTTGGGCCTCCCTGCTGGCACAGGGGTTAAAAGTTTCAGTGCTATCAAGCTATCACCAGCCACTGTGGTTTGAATTCGATCCTGGCCAGGGTTCTAACCCACATGGTGAAGCAGACCTCTCCTGTCTCCCCTCAGCACTGTATCTCAGTCTCTAGTGAATCCTATCACCCCCTGAACCTCTGGCCCAGACTCCAGTTCCTGTATGCATAAATAAATAAAATAAATCCTTGAAAATATTATTTTGTTTAAATAAATTATACAGTGAACTATTCCCAGTATTGAGATGCAAAAATATTGAGCTCAAAAAGGTTAAATCTTGCCTAAGTTCATAAAACCAGTAACTGTTGGACTTAAGATTATTAGTCCAAAATTTCAGTTGAATTGTTGGGAATCTGCTCATTGATATAATAAAGGCTATTTAATGAGACTTTAGCATAATGGAAACTAAAAGGGGAGGGTGTAATCAGATTGATCACTTCTTGATCTTTTGTTTTGACTTCCTCCTATATAGTAAGATCTCACTTAACATTGTCAGTAAGTTCTTAGGAGACAAAAAACATTTAAGCAAAATGACATATGACAAAACCAATTACCACAGGCTAATTGAGATGAACAAGTGTTAAGTACCTCTGGTACATGTCTAGTTACAAAACATCACCAAACTTTAAGCAAATATCTAGAACACTTATAATATTAAATAATCATGAGTATCCATTCATTCAACCTATTTATTCCAGTTCACAGTCTCGGGTAGCCTGGTAACTTAGGCATGCACAAATCTATAAGAACACCCTTCCATTACAAGTCATGCTCACACACACACACACTCCCACCCAGGCTGTGTGGTCGAGACACACTAGTGGACATGTATATCTTTGGGGTGTGAGAGGAAACTGGAGACCCAGACAGTTCTCTACACAGATGTGACCCTGGCCCAGAACAGATGTCTTTTTTTCTGGCCAATTTCATTAACAAAACGGCATTAGACGAATCAACAATTTTCAAGAAACTGCTCTACTTCTTTCTCACAAAATAGCCCAACAGGGTTAAGTCTATACAGACATTATCTGTACTATTTTCATGGCTCTTCTAATCTAGTATTGCTTCATAATAAAAAATTAAAAAATATATAGCACAACATATTTATAAGTACATATCATAACACATTATTCAAAAATTCATTGATAGGTACAGCAGACCTCTCCTGCCTCGCCTGCTGCTCCCCTCAGCAGTGTATTTCCATTGATCTGCCTGTTCTGCTCCCCACTCTGTCTCTGGTGAACCTTCTCGCTGCCCCACGCCTCTGGCCTGTACTCCAGCTTGTATGCATAAATAAATAAATCTTTAAAAAAAAATAAAAATTCATTGATAGGTAGAGTGAAGATTTGAAGTTATAAAATGTTCTAAAAATGGATTGGTTTGTAATTTTTGAAGAGTACCCATTTGTGGAGAAAATTTACTTCGTAAAACTTTCATTTGTGATACTTTAATAATTGCTGGACCTTATCTTATTTGCTATTCAGGAGTCACTATTTGGAGACATTTTCACTACTGCATTTTTGCTATGTCTTTCATATATTTAATCTCTATACACGTAGATCTGATACTGCCTCTTTAAATATATGTGTGTAGTTCACTTAGAAGTGTTTATCTGTTTATGGGTGTGTTTATCTGTCAGTCAGTCAGCTAGTATTTATTGAAGGCTCACAGAGTATGTGCATGTTTCTGAACATGAATCTTGTAGATTACTTAATTTTGAAAAATGGCACCTGTAAATCCTGAAAGGCTAACACTATAATGAGGAGAATATTGTTTCTCAAAACCTATTCTGTAAATGCTATTGTAACTGAGCCTGTTGGCCTCCAAAACATTAATCACATGCACACGGTATGACTCCCAGGAGAGTGACCCAATGCAGATGGAATTTTGGTTGTTAATCCCCTTAATGTTTTGATCTGTAACAGGACCACTCCCTTGGCTAGATTTGCGTTGTGAGCTCATGAATCGCTGTAGACACACGCACGCTCTGGATATCAGACTGAAAATGAGATCTCACTTAGAAACTGTCGTCCATGATTCTTTATAACTGTGGCATAGGAATAATTGTTTAGCTTCACCAAACATCAGAGTCGCCTTCTAACACAAATGTTAGCAGTTGTGATTACATTCATATTAACAAGGAACATAGAAATGTGTTAAATACTTAACATGTCCTGATGTCTTTGCTAAGAGTTTTAGATTAGCTTAGAATTTTGTAATGAACCTCCATTATAAAACCTCATTCATCTTCAAACCTCATCCAGCTCACAGCCCTAACTTAAAACACATCAATTGTGTCTCATTGCTTTGAGATAAAAACTAAAATCTTTTATACATTTTACATATTTCTATGACTCGGATAGATGTTCATCCTATTCTCCTTTGCTCTTTGTGCATCAGTCACACAGGAGTGCTTACTTATTTGCTTTTTACTTCAAATCCTAAAATATACCATATTTATTCTCTTCTCACTGAAGATACACTGAGGAATATTTGTAACATATATAGCGAAATCTCCATATAATTAGATAGACTCAACTCCTTAAATCAATTAAAAGAATACTGTGGAAATACAAAAAAAAAAAAGGCAAACCACTACAAAGCAGCAATTCATAAATAGGAGACACATTTAGAAATAAATAGTAAAACATCCATCTTTATCAGTTTTTAAGGAAATGCAAATTGAAAGGAAAGGGTATATTTGCCTATGGAGGATTCCTAGCAATGATAGAGGTAGGCAGGTATGAGGATTCTTGTATCTTTCTCACCCACTTTTATACATACATACTAAGATGTCAGCAGTGTTTCTTGCAGCATTATTTATGCATTATGAGGAAGAGCTGTACATTCACCTAAGTATAACAGGTATGAACAAAAGAAAGACACTGCGAATAACAGAATATTGACATGCTGTTTCAAAGTGCATTTGACATCACAGAGAAACTATAAAATCAGGACAACTGCAATATTTCACACTTTTTATTATACTGGCGAAATATATAAAAAACATATTTGCAATAAAGGTAGAAACGAGCAAGTGTCACAACAGTTTTTCTACCAAAACACTTGAGAAATTCTGCCCTCCAAAAGAGAAATATCAGCTTGAATGCCATGTGTTCATCACTTTAAAGCAAGAGTACACGATGCATTTGATGAGTTGATATGCCACCTGCAACTGCTTGTCAAAAGCCCAAGTATGTACAGCTTGTAAATAGCACCATTCAAACTAGAATTGTAGAAAACATTTAAATGTAAGCGATGAGGAAAAAGTACACAACTATTATACAAGTGAAGATTAATTCTGTTCAGTCATTTTTTATACTTTTTAATTTGAAATATTCATAGTTTCACAAGAAGTGTTGCAAAAATACTAGTTCCTCCCAAAGATTATATCTTATGTAACTATAGAGCAAGGCAAGGCCAGAAAAATGATATTGATACAGTGCGACTGAATAGTTCTATCTCACTTTATTACATCTCTAGAGTCTTAGAACAACCAACCAAGCAAATACAGAACGATGCCATCACCCAAAGATCTCCGTCATTCTACCCCTGTGGATTACGGACCTCTCCCTCTTCTCTCTTCTCTCTAGTAACCACTAATCTCTTTTCCATCTTTATAATTTTGTCATTTTGATATACTCAGTCACTTTTACTTTTGGTTTTTGCACTGGTCAGAGTGAATTTTTAAAGTAATTACACTTTCAAAAAAAAGTACCTCAATTTTAAAATACTTTCAAAAAGTGTTTCAGAAATAAACATCATAGCTTTCAACTCTTAGGAGGTTCTGACAAAGTTAAACGAATCTACATCTATCAACTAATTTTGGTAATTCTGAACCAATGAGCTCACTCAATATACCAGATGAAAATGTTCTGTGACAACTGAATTACTAACTAGCATCAATCCTCTTGTTCAGTAAACAATCCTTTTTATCAACAAACATGATTTTTATAATGGATGCGATCTATTACACCTCATCTGCTGCTCTATTTCCTCCAACAACTGACCCCTCATACATACAGGTAAAACATATACTTAGTGACCACTATGTGCCTGATACTGCCTTGACATTATGTGAAGAAACATGTAGACTTGAAAAAACTAAAATACAGATGAGGACAAATTATTTTAAAATATTCTTTTGTCACATTTTATTTTTGTAGTTTCATTTAATAAGCAGTGACTGATACTGAATAATTATTGTACAAAAATTGCTCATTTTAAATATTGTAATGGCATATATTTTTGAATGACTGATACATTCTAAGGAGGCCATAAACACAAGCAAAAGTCTGCAAAAGTCTCCATTTGTTTGTGTTCGTTAACTAAAGCCTAAAATACTTGTGTCCTGCTTTGGACTGTCTTATTCCAATTATTATTGGATTTGTAGTTCAATTAAATCTTGATAAGCTGATCCATAGATACATTCAATCATCCAGCACAGAAAGCTAAACTCGATTTTTTGCACATTCAGTACCAGATAATCCAGATTTTCTCCATGGTAATAGATATTTGGGCATGGAGAGAAAACTGTCAGTCTGTATTGGCTATATTAATGTAAAGTAACCCAAGCTAGGGTTTCATTTCCTCTGTAGATTTGGTGTACACAGAAGTAAATAACTATAAACAAATAGGTTAGACACCATACAGGCAATATGCTGCCTTCATAAAGTAGAAACCCTTATGCAAAAGTGACCATGATGTAAGTGTTTATTTTCTGAGTACTTTTATAACATGATTTAACACATATTGCAGTGATGTTATTAGAGATAGAATAATGAGCAAAGAAAATAGTATGAACTACTGAAATGTATCTTAGTATTGCTGCTCTTGTGTATTCATATTTTGGGGGCTTGTTGATTTTCTTCCAACGGTAATCTCTATCACATATGGTTGTTGTTAGGCAAGTACACTGATATTTAATACTCAGCTTTAACAGTTACAGTGTTAGCTTGAAAAAATAGCAATTTTTCAAGATTAAGTAATCCATAAGATTCATGTTCAGAAACATCACACTTGTTAACTTTAGTGCTGGTACATCTGTGTTAGAGTATTTAAAAGAGCAGCATGAGTTCGATACCTGGCCAGAGCGCTTCCCACATGGCGCAGCAGACCTCTCCTGCCTCACCCTCTGTTCTCCTCAGCAGTGTATTTCAGTGGATCTGCCTGTTCTGCTCCCCACCTTGTCTCTGGTGAATCCTCTCACCACCCCACACTTCTAGCTACACCTCAGCTTGTATGCATAAATAAATAAATCTTTAAAAAAAATAGAAACATCAGGCCCCAAAAGGAATCATTCATTCTGGGTCCACCAGGAGTTAATACCTAACCTTGTTAGCATGTGACTGGGGGGTACCAGGGACCCCAAACTATTAAGTGGTGCATGCTCTAAAAGAGATTCTGCCATTTTCCACACAAAGGCTAAGGAAGCAGATTCTTAGTATGATAGATCTTTAATAGAATTAGTGTGCATAACAATAGACCACCATTCCAAGAAATATTAAAAGAAGCTCTTGCCTCTAAACTGAATAGAGGAACAGACACAAAGAACTGAAAAAGGAGAAGATTAAACCACAAAAATTAAGGACAAAATGTAAATAGTCTAAACTCACCAGTTAAAAAATACAGAGTATATGGTTGGATCCATAAACATAATCCAACCTTCTGCCATCTCCAAAAGATATACTCCACTGTTACCCATACCTTTATGTGAAAATGCCCAGCCAAATAGGGTGATGCAATGGGGCCACTGAGGCCTAAAAGCTTGCCACAAGTCTCAGGTAACTTCTGACAAGGAAGAGCAAGTAGGAATTTAGGCAGTTCTTAAAGAGCTGGGACTAAAGGAGATGCCACATCAAGATAATGGCTGCCATTGTCATTGCCAAGGACTAGCGGTAGCCTCTTCCTGTGTCTTTTACCCACTTGTCTTTTTCAGGAATCTCTACATGTCTTTCTTCCATGTGTCTCTTTCCATGTCTCTTCTCCAAGCCCCTTGGTGCAAGTCAAAGAGCCCCAGCCTGATGTGACATGGCTTCACCTGGCCGCACAGCGCTGCCCACAGTTCGCAGTAGTTCCCCCACTCAGGAAGGAAGACATGCTTCTGGCTGTCTGTAAGTGGGGGCAGGAAATGGCACCTCTCCTTAATGGAGTTGTATCTGTAACAACCTAATTGCAGTTTCTGCCTCCCAAAAGCGGAATTTTATAGCCATCAATCCAGCCTGCTCAGCACTCTTGAGGTAATCTGCATGATTCAGTGATATGAGCAGGTGACTTTGCCTGAAATAATCTTCTTTTTGCTAATAACTTTGTCCTACCTTCTTTCTTACTATAAGACCCTTCCATTTTGTACAATCCATTCTTAGCACCTTTGTACTTGCTAGAAACTATGCTGCCCAATTCATGAATCATTTACCAAAACCTATTAGATCTCTAAATTTATTCAGAAGGTCTTTGTAACAGTATAAATTAGGTTTTCCTTAATGACTACTGAGTACATTACCTGACATAAAGAAAGAACTCAATAAATGTTGGTGACTTAATTATTATTACATTTAGTACAAATACTTTAGTACAAATATTATTACATTTAGTACAAATCCATAAATAATTCTGTTATAATCCACAATTTTCTCTCTAGAGCTTTCAGAGTAATAACAATGGAATAACTTACTCTATCTGTTGTTAAATATAATGGGTGCCCTCTCCCCTACTTTTTTTTTAATTTAATCCAATAAAAACAATAAGGAGAATGGAAAACAGAGGGTGGAAACTCCATCTGCAAGAAAACTAGGAAAGGACAGTGAAGCCACAAGCTATGAATGAGAACTGCCAAATCCCACGGAATTTGTACCAAATTAAGAACGGTTTCTGAGAGGACATTGGTAATCTTTCACATCACACAGTCTCCTTATAATCAAATAGTCCTGAGGCCTCAGCCTATGACTGCTTAAAATAAGTATGACAGTTCATGACAGTATTTTCCATATTACAGAAAAACAGGGAAAAAGCAGAATGAGGAAGCAGAGATGGGAAGAACCTTACTAGTAGCCTATTGTTAGTGTAAAAGGAGAGCTAAGCAGTAGCAGCCAGTTTTGACTGTGAATCAAAGTCACCTAAAGATAATAAAATGCTGGTATGCATTGAGGATCTTATAGTCAGAAAGAAGGTGGGATAATTTCAATGTATTTGGGGTAGGACCTTTGAAGAGGCAATTGAGATTCGATGAGATCATAAGGGTGGGACTCTGAGACTAGTGTCCTTATAAGGAGACACAAGGGATGTGTTTGCAGAGAGAAAAGGTCCTGCGAGGACATGGTGAGGAGATAGCCAGCTGCAAGCCCTGGAGAGAACTTAGGAGAAATCAGGTGGGGTTACTATATTTTTCCCACCACCAAAGCACCCAGAGTCCTCCACCATAGTGCACCGTGCTCTCCGCCACCCTGTTTTCTCCCCTCGCCTCTACCTTTCCTTCCTCCCTTCCTTGATGCCTTAGGTCTAAGCTCAGCTTTCAAGAGGTGGCTTTAAAGTTTGTCTTTGTGTGATCCTTTGTTTGATTTCTCTAGACAACACATGTAAGTGAAGTATTTGGTTTCAGATGAACTAAAGGTGTTCACCATAACTAAATGTGATTAGCTTTAGATCCTATCTTAAACAAAAATCAACAAAATGTAGGAGAAAGCTGAATCTGCTTGGCAAGTACTATTTATTCATTCATGTGATCAGAACTATTTTGAGCACCTAATATATTCCAAGCACTTTTCTGTACACAAGAAAATAGTGACAAACACAAGTCCCTAAATCATGTAGATCATATTGCAGTAGGGAGAGCTAGCTTTAAAAACAAATAAAATAGTAGGTGGTGTTTAAGAGTTTTGAGGAAAATTAAACAAAGTGCCAGGTTAAAGAGTGTGGTCAAGAAAAGCCCATTGAAGGTGTAACAGGGTGATCCCCAAGGAAAGGGAAGTTTCCACGTTCCCTTCCCCACCCTAAGTAAGGATGGAGCCAAGCAGGGAGAAGAATGAGAAAAATTGACCTAGAAGCAGAGAGAAATGGAGTTCAAGAGGAGGCACATGTTACAGAGAGACATATGAAGAAACTATGCTTGCTTCTTGGTCTTGGACTTGTACCAGGGACTTGGGGCACATAAAAGGAGACACTTGAAATAGATGTGGGTGAGAGACCCATGGAGGCTGACAGTGGCAGACTTTATCTTGATTTTGCTTTTGCTTTTTTCCTTCCAGACTTGTCTGCCCCCTTCTAGGGTCCCCACCAGAAGGTGCCTTACACTTATGGCAAATTTTGGGACCTCAGTGGCCCTGCTTTGGGACAATTCTGTTTGCCTGGGCATTTACCCATGGGAAGATGGGTAGTTTTGGGTACTTGATTTGGAATCTGTATTCTTTCGCCTTTTCTTTATTGCACACTAATTGTATTAAAGTAATTTTCTATTGAACCTTTAGATCCTATCTTAAAACAAAAATCAACAAAATTTAGGAGAAAGCTGAATCTGCTTGGCAAGTGCTATTTATTCATTCATGTGATCAGAACTATTTTGAGCACCAAATATATTCCAAGCACTTTTCTATACACAAGGAAATAGTGAAAAACACAAGACCCTGACATCATGTAAGTCACATTGCAGTAGGGAGAGATGTCTTTAAAAACGAATAAAATAGTAGATAATGTTTTGTCTTGATGTGATGGGTGACAGAACCCATTTAGAGTAGGCAGGTTTGGGGATTTCAGGTATCCCTCACTGCTCTGTACCAAAGGCATGACTTGAGTTGAGAAGTCAGTCACACACAAAAAAAAGAAGATGAGTATTACAAGGAGATGAGTTAGTTAGTGATAAAATTCTTAAAATAATGTTTAAAAAACACAGAGTTGAAGTACTATGTGTATTCTATTATGCTACGGGATTTCTTTCCCTGTTAGTCACTGAGAAAGATGATTTAACATAATTGCAAGTCATCATTATTCACGTAAGAATCTAAGGAAGAATATATTATTTAGATACATGAGAGATTGTAATAAATATGTATAGCTTTCAGTTATATATATATTGTATATGTACATATATGTGGGTATATATATGCGTGTGTGTGGAAAAAATATATATGTATGTAGAGAAAGTGAGGAAAGTAGAACTACCTGTTACTGTTATTTCTGGAAATCTTTGATAAACTGGCAGATCCTTCAGCAAGGTGAAATGCTAGAGTAGGATGCATTTTGCTTTGATTATAGGCCTCTTCTTGAATGGTGCTTTCTTATAAATTTGATTCCATAAGATATTTATGTGCCATCAAGACCTAGATGTATCCATTGAAAAGCTGAATATTTGAAAAATAGCTTAGGAATAGTATCAATGTGAGTGTAGCATTTGCCAACTTAAATCTCACCATTGAATAAACAGATGGAGAGAAAAATTATTAAATGGTATAAATGTCACCTTCACTCTTTCAATATAAGCAAAGAAATGTGTGCCTGCTTGCTTAAAAGAATTTTGCTGGACAGATGTATGCTCAGATCCAGCCCATTTATTAGAGAACAGTCTCAGCACTCATTTTCAATTTTAATCACTGTGTCAATTTCAAAAGGGCAGTTCTCATTACATAAACATTTGGAAGTTATAAAGCTGAAAGGTCAGGGTACAGACAAGACAAAAGATAACATGCCACCAGCTGGCATACGCTCCCATGAACAAAATTTTTCTCCCAGTAAGTTCAACCCTCAGATATCAAGATTCTAGGAAATAGGAATCACTATTAACTATTCTTGTTTGTTTGTTTCTCCACCAAGAAAGTTTTACCTGTATATATCTTTCTACCCAAGGATTATGGAAGGTGGAATTCTGCAATAAAATTTTAAAGTTAATGTCACAATTTGATTCAATCAAATACCTTTGTCTAGAATAACAATCTTAGTCGTCTCTGTTTATCAGCAAAAGTTAGTACGAATTGTTCTATGTTATCTAATTTAGTCCTTACTAGATTCAAAGAAATTATGCCTACATTCAAAGAAATTACGCCTTAGGGAAGTTAAACAATTTTCTCAATTTTCATACATCGAGTGTATGGTAGATATAACAATTTAATCCAGGCCTGTCTAACTTCGAGACCAAATATTAATATCTCCACTACCTTATCTCCTTTAATAAATGCTGCTTGAGCTGAAGGTTTTATTCAGGATGCAGTAAAATCGTACTGTAAGATTCAAGAAATCCTAAACACCTGAAGTGCAAAGGAAGTATCATAAATCTTTGACACCACTTTATAGGCCACCTTCTTAGATAAAGATGATAAACTGAAAGCTTCAAAAAAGTACTAGCTGGATTCCTAGCTAAATCAAGCAGAAAATAGTTTCTTTTCTCATTCGTTTTCTTTGAAACTTATGAAAAATAGTATATATTAAAAATATAGAAAACCTGTAACTCAAAGTGTATGCAGAAAATACTATAAAATTTCGACCAAAATGCAAGTGAACATGAGATTTAATATTTTTTCTCAGACTTTTCTTCATATTAAGGAACATTGTATTAAATGGTATATTAAAATATCCCTTGATGAGACAAGAACTCAAAGTATATGTGCATCACATGAGACAATGAATCACACCCTGTCAGAGTACCTGTTTGAGAACACTAATTGCAAAGGGAGGTAGAATTGAAGGAGCCCTATTTGGATCAGAAAGTTTTTTTTTTTTTTAATTTTTTTTTTTTTTTTACATACAAGCTGGGGTACAGGCCAGAGGCGTGGGACGGCGAGAGGGCTCACCAGAGACAGAGAGGGGAGCAGAACAGGCAGATCAGAAGTACACTGCTGAGGGGAGCAGCGGGCGAGGCAGGAGAGGTCTGCCCCACCATGTGGGATTCTCCCCGGCTGTGCGTCGAACCCGCGTCGCGGCTACTGACAGCTCCACAGCGCAGCGCTCAACCGCTGCGCCACTGGGGAGGCCCTGGATCAGAAAGTTTTATGTTCATGGTGCTAGCCTGGGGGTACTACTATAGAGTAAAATAGCATTAAGGAGAAAAAATATAAAGTGATTTTCTGGTAGCAGCACAGGGAGCTGTGACTTTTTCAGTAAGTTTCTTGAAACAATGAAAAGAGATTTGTCCCCAGGGCAAGGGAAATAATACATATATTGAGGGACGTATAACAGTAATTCTAAAAAGAAATGACTGGCTTATTTCATTATACCAGTTTCTCCCCAGATGTTTCTTGAACAAATAATTAGCTTCATGCAAAGTAATAATAACAATTGAATTACTATGAAACTCTTAGGTGAGAAAGGACATAAATACAAAATGCATACCAGTCAAAATGCAGAAAATATAATACAAGAGTAAATACCTAAGGGAACATAAAAGGAAATCACAAATAAAATTCTTCATAGATACATTGAGTTTTTAAAGAGAAAAAAAAAAAGAAAAACTACACAGTTTCTACAAAGAAGAAATTACACAAAAATCAAGACACTAGGGCCTCCCCGGTGGCACAGCGGTTGAGTGCTGCACTGTGGAGCTGTCTGCAGCAGCAACGCGAGTTCGACGCCCGGCCGGGGAGAGTCCCACATGGTGGGGCAGACCTCTCCTGCCTCGCCCGCTGCTCCCCTCAGCAGTGTACTTCTGATCTGCCTGTTCTGCTCCCTACTCTGTCTCTGGTGGACCCTCTCGCCGCCCCACGTCTCTGGCCTGTACCCCAGCTTGTATGTAAAAAAAAAAAAAAAAATCAAGACACTAAGTTGGAACAAAAAATTTTAAAAGAAACTGAGAGGAGCAAATACACTTAGAGCAAAAGACTACACTGAAATAAACAATAACATACAACATAGATGATTAAAACAGAAAAGGGTAAATAGGATAGAGAAGTCAAGTAAAATGTCGTTATTAGATATCGCATAGACATCCCACTTCGGGTGATAACAGAATAGTTTGTATTGAATTAATTTTTCCCATAGATAGAAGTTATTATGTTTATTATAACACTATTTACAATAACCAAGATATGGAAATAACCTAAATGCCCCCAAACAGATGAACAGATAAAAAATTCAGGTACATATACACCATACTCAAAGATCAAAAACGATAATACACTCATGTCATTTGCAGCAACATGGATGGAGCTGGAAGGGATTATGCTAAGTGAAATAAGTCTGAATGAAAAAGATAAATATTGGCTGGTTTCACTTATATATAGAAAATAGGGTCAAGAATAAAGATAAAACTTGCAAACTGAATATAGATCTGAGGCATACAGGAAGTAAGGGGAAAGGGTCAAAACAAGGGAGGGAAAATCACAAGGGACTGTGGTGCTAGTTCTCAGGTGCTGTGGTGGTGGGGGAACTATGAGGACTGCACCTGAGGGGAGTAGCCAATTACCGTACAAAAATGAACAATATAAGAAAATAAATAAATAAATTTAGAGAAAAAATGTTATTTTAGAAACAACTGTTAGCGCCACCAGAGTATGACCAGAAGAGGCAGAATTGGAGGAAAGGGGATCTTAAAAAAAAACTATATGATGTGTGTGTTCATGTGACTTTTCAAACGATACCACTTCCCAGTTCCAACAACATAGAAAAAACCTATAGTTTACTGCTTGTGATGTCAGAAGATAGAGACCAGAGCTGTCACAATGTCAGGCTGATTGGGATGGGGGGAAATTCCACAAATGAAGGGTCCATAGAAGAGGAGTGCCACAATTAATATATGAAATGCATAAATCTTTGACCGAACATTGCGAGTAAGTGGATTGATTCTAATGAGAGCAATAGAAAACAATATCTAGAAAGATGATCAAATCAAATAGACATTTCAATGGCTTCTCTTCAGGAGAGCCAGAGTTGAAAGTTGATTTAAGCCATTTTACCTGCTTTCTAAAACTAAAACTGCTAGTACTCTGCAGAGGATGATAATAGAATCTAGAATCTCTAGTGGATTACCTAAAATGTACAGTAAAAAGTTTAACATTGGAAGACGTTCAAAGAAACAGCAAAATGTAACTCATAGTAAAGAGAAAAATTAATCAACAGAAATCAAACCTTAGGTACCCAAGATTTCAGAGTTAGCATAATTGAACTCAAAATAGTTGTTATAAATAGCTTCTATAACTAAGTTTTTTAAAAGTTATAATATATTATAGTTAACCATCTCAACAGAGAAGTAGAGACTATTTTTTAAGCAAATTAGAACTTAGAAAGTATCTGAAAAAACAAGTCACAGGATAAGCAGCTGTTTAAAAATGGCATCATTAGTAAACCTGATAAATCAGTAGAAAACATTCAATTTGAAAATCAGAAGATTGAAAAAAGGTCTCAATGGTTTGTGAGACAATATTAAGGACTTATTATAAACGTAATGTAGTCTCAGAAGGAGATGAGGATGGATCAGAAAAAAATTCAAGTACTACCAATATTTTATCAAAATTTGGTAACAAAAAAACATAAACTTGAAGTTATAGGAAGCTTCAGGAACCAGAATATAAAATGCCAAAGACAGAGAAAAAAGTATTGAATGTAGTCAGAGAAAAACAA
>PVIJ01019230.1:0-24102 GCA_004024925.1 Scalopus aquaticus
AACAAAGAATTAGATATTTAATTGAGATTTTCCATCCTTGAATGGAAAGTGCAGTCTTGATGCTCTTTGACGAGAGAGGAGAAAGTTAAATGGAGGAAGAAATTAGTAAGCAGAACAGAACCAGTAGTTGTTGACTGGAGAATTCTTAGCCTTTTCAGAGAATACTTTGGAAATGGGACCAAGGGTGTGAGTAGAGAATCTTACGCTTGAGACTAATCCTGTGATTCATGGACCCAATCACCCATCTCAGGAGAAGTCAGGAGCAGTGGTAGGGTTATCCAGGGGGGATCTGTGGAAAATTCTGTTTTGTAGTGGCTAGACTGAGGCACCCTCCCTTCACATCCACAGAAGACTAATATTTTTTAAGAATGTTGTATCAGCAGACTTACTTCCAACTTGGACTGAAGGGGACACAGACAGCAAAACGAAGGGAAGTTATCAGACTCCTGGGGTTCTGTAAACAGAAAATGTACTAATAGAATCAGCTACACACATGCAGTAATTTTCAAGAAAAATCAGGGAATGGCATCTGGGTCACAGCTCAGATGTAGACTTGAGGCTAGAGTTAGCAGTCAGCAGAACCCAGAAATAGGCCCTGCAGGACCTCCAAGGCCCAGAGGGCGGATGGAGCCACAGTGAATTATGCTCAGACCTTGAAACCTATTGGAAAATGCTTTGCTGAATTGGGGATTTGCTTTAGATGTTGGACCCATTTCTTCCTTCCCAGCCATCAGGGGAGCAACGCCTGGGCAGCACTCCACTGCAGACTCCTGGCTCCAGCATCAGGAGAGAATAGATTTCAATTGTTTTACGTCACCCAGTATTTGGAAATTTTTTTTACAACATCCTCTGGAGACTAATAGTGTTTAATGGAAGCGTTCACAATACGATTTATCTAGTCATATAATTCATAACTTAAACTTCCTCTAATGCTGAATAAATACAGTTTATAAGTCAAGGTGTACATTGGCTTCAATACTAATTTGGTCATCGGCCAGGTTCTAAATGAAGTAAGTTATGCCTAAAAGTCATAGCCTATTTCAAAGTAAATAAATGTAGCATTTATAGTGAGAGAAGATTCAAAATATTTAGTCATTTAAGTAGCAATAGTCTCTGCTCTTACGGATTTACTTTAAATTTCTGGTCACAGAAAATTCTTCTTTCCTCATCTCTCTCTTTCTTCGCCTCTTTCTCCACTTTTCTTCTTTAAATACTCCCAATTTGATACATTTGACTTATCAGTAAGCTATCAAAAGTTTTCTTGAAAGTAACTGAAGTAAAGTCTCTTCAATCTATGAGATAAAAAAGTTCAATTATAGTTCATGCAAAGAGAACCTTGATTTTAGTTGACAAGTGCTTACAATTCCATTTTATTCTTTATATATATATTATATATATATATGAAGAAATCTAAAACATGTATATATGGAATAGAAAATTTCCCATCATAATAGAATTTTAGCCACCCAATGGTAAAAATGATTATAGTTGTTTGAAATAAATTCACATGACTTATTTGAGAGATCCTAAACAACTTTAATGGTGTGTTTACATAATATTTGAAAATGTATTATAATTTCAGTCAACTAAAACAATTGTCTTAATCTATAAGTTACAAACATATGCACTGTTTAAATGAAAAAAAAAGCCATCAATTAATTACTTCATGCGCTTTTTATCCTTATGAAAAATTCATGGGATAAAAGCTCCACTGCAAGTAATTAGAGCACATTATGTGTAATCACTTGCCAAATTCCATGTTTTAAATCAATCATTTTTGTGTTCATATGTTTGAAGTAATTTCAGAAGTAAATAATCACAGAGCCCAACAAATGAGATAAAATGGAAAAACAAATATAGCAAAGTATATTAAGAGCATAATGGAATGAAGCTGAATCTTCTGTGTGCAGCCAGGGACTCTTCCACAAGCTGAAAGTATTGATGAGACAGTGTTAGCAACCACATTGTAGTCCAGGATCCTAGACTATATTGACTTTAAAAAAAAAAAAAGTTATATTCATTTTTTTAAAACAAGTTTGATCTCATGTTGAATAGTTGCCTATAAATCATTGCATTTCACTTTGATTATACCTTCACTTTGCCCTGCTTTACATTCATTATTGGATACATTTGTTTGCAATATTCATTTTTGAATATGACTTTCTAATATTTCTTTAGACATGAGTGGTACATAGTGCTAAATAGATTATAATCTGCAAAATAGTATATGTATTGCGTTCCAATTTCCCTGGTACATTCTGCACATAGTCAGAATTCAACAAGCATTTATTTTAACATGGGTACAAGGAGAACATCGATCACTAGTCAATCATAGAACACAGAGACCTGCTTTTTACAGCTTAATTGACTCTAAGGAACAGCAATAAAGAGCTTGTTCAACACAATGTTAAATGACCTTTTGCAAGAATAACAACCACTGGGAATTAGAACTACAGGCTTTACACCTACACAGGTTTGTACTGTAAAGAAACGCTTTTCTATAGGTGGACCCCCCAAGGGCACTGTACTCTCACTGAGAGCATGTGTGTGGAAAATCTGCCTTCTTGCAAAGGTTTCAGTAAAGAAATCTGTTTCTTCACCTGCTCATTGAAAACAGTAATAGAATCCTCTGAGAATTTGTAATCAATGGACTGTTCTTGCCAATTTTGTTGGCTCATTCTCTTGAAAGAGAGAAGCCCTGGTCAAAATCTTAATGTGATTCAGTGTTGATATTGCTCTTTGGTGCCTAGAAGGAACAAATAAAAAAATTGTTCTGGATGTAGCCTCCTGAATCCATTTCCCTCCATATTCCCAGAGTTTTAATTTAGACAAATACAATCCAGCACTTAGATCATCAAAAACATGCAGAAACAAAGCTGGTCTTCTGTAATGACTTTAACCAAGTTTTAAATTTTCATTAAGTTTTTCCAATTCCCTTGAACTATGGGTTTATCACAGTTTTGACCTTAATTCTTCAATCTAGACTGTATTCTTGATTTTTGTATATCAGAAGTTAAGAGGAAGAAATTAAAGTTCCAAAGACTTTAGTTATTGAAATATGTTCCTTTATGTTTAAGAATAAGGAAAATTCTGATCAATATAATGACCATAAAATGTATTTCATACAGTGAAATAAGACAAAAGTAGTGTTAAAAGTTTAGAAGATAATTGATGATATAATTTTTCATAGGTAAAATGCTCAGGTTCATAAAAAAAGCATAATTTTTTAGAATTTTGTGATGTGGCTGGATATAGAATCAATATATAAAAGTCAACTTCATTTGTAGGACAGCATTAATTAAAATATTTAAAATCATGTATTATTTACAATAGCACTAAAAGTATAATTAATTCTACCAGTTATTTTTTTACTACATAATAACTTACTCATAAGGCAAAACTTACTATAATGGCAAATAAAATTCAAAAATGTAAAAAAATTTAATTATCATGATGAAGTGGAATTTATTCTAAGTATGCAAGGCTAATTCAGATCTGAAAATCAATTAATGTAATCCACCATATCAGCAGAATAAGGAGGAAAAATGGCATAATCATATTAAATTGATGGCTTTTGATGAAAGCCAACACACATTAATGATGAAAACACCCAGAAAATCAGGGATAGAAGAAATTTTCTCTACTTGGTAAGTGACATCTGCAAAAAACCTGTATCAAATTTCACGTTTAATTGTAATAAACCGGATGGTTTTCCACTAAGACACAAAATAGGCAAGAATATTCCCTGTCATACTGGAAGTTTTAGCTAGTACAAAATGACAATGAAAAGAAAGAAAATATGGGTAAGGAAGATGTAAAACTCTCTTTGCTTACAGGTGAAATGTTTCTCTCTGTAGAATACCTCCCAAATAAACATATTTATGGGTATTGTACACATAGACATATGTACATATATGTTCATTTCTTGTTGTTATTTATATGATCTTAAATGATCTTGAGGAACTTTAATAAGGAGGGGTGACAATTTTTCTTAATTTGAAACATGCCCTTCCTTCCTCTAATAATTTCAAATTTCTGATATTTCCATCTAGTCTCCATTTTTTTCTAATTCTACAAATATGATGTTTAGAGACTAAATCTTTGTATTTCACTAAACCTAGGGCTTTGTCCAACCTACAGAGATTTTATTAGTCATTCATTTTGACACATGCTATTAGGTGAGCAATTCCGTTTCTTTTTAAACCCTCTTACTCAGTCTCGTAATTAACCGCTATAAGCAAATTCAAAGAGTTCTTTCTAATACACTGTCGCATATGTCTGTGTCTGTATACATGCATATAAAATGGGTGTTTATCAATAAGCCACTTGCTTCAATTCCCTGAGTTTAACTATTTTTCCCATTGTTTACGTTGAGGTCATTTTTCCATTAGTTAAGCTTGGCCAATAAAAATCTGGGAATCTTTGATAAAATACAGGTTCCTATGATGTAGCTTGCCTGGAGTGAGACATGGGACTCTATTTGGCAAAACTTCCTGGCAGATAAAAGAACATGTGTCCCAAATGATTTGACTTGATGCTTCAGGTATTGTACATACTACACCTTCCTCACATGTCCAGACAATATCCTGGTAGTTAAAACCATGCTTGCTAGATGTTAGTTAGACTGGACTTTTCACCATTTGCTGCACACGCTCTCTTAATGAATTTTAATCCTTTGTGCCATGGAATTATCTTTTCCTCCTGCCAAAAATGGCATGACTCTTTCCTTAGTTTTCAGATGAAGGCCACTGTACACATTGCCACCTATTTATAAAGAAGTTAATTTTTTTCAGACTAATAAATGGCTTAAAATTATTTTAAAACTTATATAAACCTAAAATAACTTCCTAGAACAGTTATCAAGGCTATACCTCAAAAGTGGCCAATAAGGAGTTTTACCCTTCCAAAATTAGAAAGCCATCCTCTATAATGGAAAGCGTTTATAAATTCTGGCTCTACATTACTGGACGCCAACACAATCAGAAAGTTGCCACATCAGATATCCGCCTGTCCTGCTATAAGGTCCAAAATCTTGCTATGTCAGTTCTGATCATATAAATGATCACTTAAATGCAGTGGATTCCCTCAAAGCTACTGTTGAGCTATTCACAGTAGGCAAAAGGTCAAGGTCAAGTATTGCTTCTTTTTATAAATTTCCCCAGTTTTCAGAATAATTATCCCCACTAACTATTCCCACTGGATTCTGTTCATGATGTCATATTAGCATGCATTACAACCCTCTGCAATTTGTGAATCCGTTTTTATTACTAATATCTGATATCTTTTATTAGAGTAGCAGATCGCAATGTTTTTGGTGTATAGTTTCCATTCCCATATTAAAATTACCAAATATTTGTAAGAGGTTTTGTTTATGTTACTATATTTATCAGTATTTATCATATTAGAAAGTAAAAATGAAAAAAAAAACAGTTTCAGGCATGAAAATTCACATGCATTCATTATATTAGCCATCAAAACACTAATGTCATCAAAGGTAATGAGCTTCAGAGACACTTAGAGAGAAAGAGAGTAAAATGGCTTAAATATCTTAATAGCATGAAAATAACTTTGACCATTTTGGCCCCACAAAAAGGCCCAGAACTAAAGTCATCTCAGAATCACTTATAGAAGCACCCCTAGGCAATAGTAGTTTGGAGGAATTTGAACTCTTCTTGCACTGTCTTTAGCTCAGACCATGAAATGTGAGATAAATGAGATACACAGTCTTTCATGTTTGGGAAACTAAATTTGGTGATTGATATGGAAGCTATGAATTTAACATTTTATTTTCAGAAGAAAATAAATTATATGTATAATTATATTTCCATTCATATATAAGGTAGAATGTGTGAGATTTTCACTTTTACATGCGAAACATTGAGCATTAGAAATATGATTCAAATGAAATAGGATAAATTTTAATTAAATGGAAAGTTAAACATGTAATGTACTTTACTTATAATTACTTTACTTTTACTCAGATTGGATATACCATCAATCACATGTATTCAAATCTATTTCTAACATCATAAAAATTTATGTATCGTGTATTTCTAAATAAAGGATTCTTGTATTTCCACATCCATATTATAAATAGATTTTTTGTTTTGGAGTGTGCAAATCTAACAGATACCTCTAGTCTAATACAGGAGAAGTTCTGCCAACAGTCAGTCATGAAAGCCATGGACATTGAGTTCTAATCCTGATTTTGCTAGTGACTCAGCCTGTGACATTGAACATGTCATTTTACTTTTCTGTCTCACTTCTGTCACCTGTAAAGCAGAGATAATATTGTTTGGTTGAGCACCATTGTTCTAGCTATGTTCTCTGGATATCTTCACAAAAGAAATTCTGCTTATGAATTTAAATATATGCAAACACAATTAGAACAAGTTAACTACCTCAGAAGCATACAAGGAAAAACCAGTGGATATAATTTTGGAAATGAATTGTATGCATTTTTTAAATTAGAACAGACATCATTCTAGTAAATTCACTTCTACATTTGTAAAAATTTGAGAGCTATTTATTCTTTTATAGAAAGTCTTAACATTGAAGTACAACTGTTTCTTTCCCTTTGAAAAGCTAATAATCTCATCACAATTATTCAACTTTATCTGTTAGAGTTGGTGCTAGTTGCTTTACTGGAAAACTTGGGTTCAAACGACAGAGAAAATAGAGAAAAATAAATATATTTTGTTCTTTAGTTATTCAGTAGCCAGTTCTTTTAGTATCATAAACTTTCTATATTGCTAGTTTAAAAAGCAAAATTCCTGAATTCTCCGGATGTAATAATTACCATTTTATTTGGAAGTAGTAGCCATATAGAGTACAAGGAATGATGAAAATTTTTAAAAACTGATGTAGTTTTTTTCTTTTACATATGCAAAGGCACTTTTACACATGTAGACACCTTTGAGTATACTTTTGACCATCTGTGACATTTACATACTTTGAATATTAGCCTTGTTTGTTGCTACTCTAAGGTCATCCTCCAGGTACAATTTATTAATAGTTAGAAGAACATAGAGCATAGTGATTTTGATCTCATGATCTGGAGTCAGAGATTTGACTTTGAAATCATATTTTTCCCATTATAAGATATATGCTATTCTTTCGTTTCAAAAGCTCTTATTTCAAATGTATAACCACACTAAACATTAAACAGTGTGAATGGTAGTTGGATAAACATTTGCTTTAGAAAATCTATTATGTGAGAAACATTCCCTAAATAGCATGAACTCTATATTTAAAATGTTAAGTAATTATGTTATCTTGCAAATGCATAAATTCAATTTCACTATATTTTAAGGAATGCTTGAGGAAATCAGGCAAAAAAATTAATAGTGGCATTTACTTTGGGAACAAAGAATGAAGTATTTTAAATATTACTTTGTTAGACTGTTTTTCTTTCGAAATGTTCCATGATTTTATATTTAACTTCTACAATGCTTAGTGCTTATACTGCTGGAAAGTTTTGTTTTTCTTCTGGCTTTTAGTTTCCTTGGTTTTTTTGTTTGTTTGTTTGTTTTTTTAAGATTTATTTATTTATGCAAACAAGATGGGGTGCAGGTCAGAGCTGTGGGGGTGGTGAGAGGGTTCACCAGAGACAGAGTGGGGCACGGAACAGGCAGTTCGACCGAAATAGGGAGAGGCAGGAGAGGTCTGCTAAGCCATGTTGGAATCTCCCCAGGAGAGCATTGAACTCATGTCCTAGCTGCCAACAGCTCCACAGCACAGTGCTTCGTTTAACCCGTTGTGCCACCAGGGAGGCCCCTAGTTTCCTTGTTAAAACAAAAACAGTAATGCTAACCTAATTTTTATAAGATAGTCTAGAAACTAAGTGAAATATAAATGCAAATGAAAAGATATACACCATTTTTCGAATCTTTTGGAACCACTGTATTGCCACTCTTCTATACAACTTATTCCATTTCAGATTTTTTATCTTCAATTCTTAATTATGAGAACAAAATCAAGCAGGTTTGAGACAGATACAGTATTTGAGTGATACTAGTTGGGACCTATTTTCTTCCCTGTTTAGAATGTATTGTAAAGGATAAAGACTATGGGTCCAGTACCCATTGTTTCAGATGAGAAGTTATTTTTTTTTTAATATCTCTATTTGTAATGAAATTCTCTTCTCTGGCTGCTTTTAAGATTGTTCTTTATTACGGTTTTCAGCAGTTTGATTATAATGTGTCTTAGCGTGGTTTATTTGTGTTTTGTCCCTGGGATTCCTTGAGCTTTTTGAATATTTCATCACGTACAGAGTTTGTAATACAATTCCCAGGAATATGGATCAAAGCTCAGACTTCTTTCTTTCAAAAAATACATTGATTTTCCCCACCCAATTACTTTATTTTGAAAACTTTTGTGTTAGCATGAAAGACGTAATTAGGTAGGTACACAGAGTGGGTACTGCATGGCTATAGATCATCAGGGTGATGAGAATGATGCTTGAAAAAACAATATTGGCACAGTTATTGAAAAGTATTTCACCCAAAGAATCAAGTTTTCATAGAATGATTGCATTTATGATTAATAAAAATAGATGTTAGATGAACAACACCTAATTTCATTGAAGACAACAAATAAATAGACTTCAAATAAACCAGTGGGATTTATTGTATGGAATACATTCGTTTTTTAAAATTTACCATTAGGTGGGTAAAGATGAAGTTGGGGGCTCATTCCCTGCAGGGAACAAACATGGCTGTAGTTTTGGGGTAGGAGGGAGGGGTAGAGCACCAATCTGAAAAGAATGAGAGGAGCTGGAAGGTTTAGTGTGGGGGCTTGTCTTCATCTCCCCAACTGTATGAATTTAGGGAACTTATTTAACATCTCGAAGTCTCAGTTACTTCATACATAAAATGGGGACAGTGATACTGCAGATGTTGTTATAGAAATCAAACAAGAGCAAATTACTTGTGTATACAATGTAGTAGAAGATGCATGCAAAACGTACAAGAAATTGTGGTTATTATTATTGTACTTGTTAATGGGATCAGAATCTCACAAACTGCTAAATAATAAGACAAAATAGTGAGACAAAATAGTGAGACAATTTTCTCAGCTATTAACTTGGCTTTTTCAAAAATGTTTATTTGCCTTTTAATTTTCATAATATGGCAGGTTATAGTAAGGAACAACAGCAAACATTCAACTGTGGATTAGCTGTCTAGTAGGTCTCATTTAGAAACTTAATTTTTGGAGTTCTGTGTTAATTTTACATTGCTATTTAGCCCTAAAGATTGAAAATTACAGAGTAAAACATTCTGTATGGCTCTAAACTATATGAATTTCTCCATTCTACATGTGCTTGCATAGCTTAAATGACTTCACTTATGCAAGTTAATTACTTTTATTTAGGATCATGGAACCAAACAAAAAGAACAATTGAGAAGTATAGAGTGAGGAAGGATTTGCATATGGAAAGTTTGTGGATATGTGAAGATTCTTCTGGTCATATGGTACAAATTCTGTTATTTTGATTAAAGATATTCGGGTCTCAGTATATTCAGAGTAAAATGAGGCTATTAAATCAAAATTGTTACTTGAACACATAACCTAAAACTAGCTTTTATTTGCTATTCTTGCTCTCTCCAAAGTATTTTTGAAAGTCAGTTTTATTTTTTTAAAGATTTATTTTTATTTATTTATATGTACAAGAAATGGAGTGTAGGCTAGAGGTGTGGGGGGTGAAAGGATTCACCAGAGACAGAGTGGTGGGCAGAACAAGTGGATTTACTGAAATACACTGCTGAGGGGAGCAGCAGGCAAGACAGGAGAAGTCTCCTGTGCTGTGGGTTAGCTCCCTGGCCCAGGGTCAAACTCAGGTCGCAATGGCTGGCAATAACTGATTGCTTGATAGCACTGAGACTTTAACCCCTGTGCCACCAGGGAGGCCCCTGAATATCAGATATAGCTTGGATTGATACTCAAGATCTTGTTTAAAGAGGCTGACTTCTTTAACACACAACCTCAACATGCTGCCTTTAATGTGATTTGCCAGTGGACATGCAAAAGGGTTCTCTAATGTACTCCAAACATTTTCAATTATTTTCTCCCCATTAGAAATTCTACATAACCCAGTGCAGTGCTTTTATCTTTTTTAATTTTTCTTTTTTTTAGCCTCAACAACTGTGAGAGTATTTAGTTGACCCTTGAACAGCATAGGTTTCAACTGCTTGAGATAATCTGGTTGTTCTCTTTTTTTCTACCTTCAGGTGTTGAATTCATGGATTTTTTTTTTTTTTTAGTTAAAGATTGTTTATTGTTAGTGTTTGAAATGTAATGATCATGCATAGAGAATATAGCACACCCATGGATTTACTGAGGATGTAGGTTGGTTGAATCCACTGATGTGATACCCATAGATACGGAGAACAGACTCTAAAATACAAGCAGATTTTCAAGTTACTCTGAGGTTGGTGCCCGGCATTGTTCAAGGGTCAGCTATGTAAAATTTCAGTAATGAAAGACTTTGTCTGAGTGTTTATATGCATACATATACATATATAAACATATTTTTGTTCATGTGCAAAACTAATGCACACAGTTTTATATGTGAATGTAATTCAATCTATTTTGTTCTGTTCTATTTTACTTTATTTCACTTTAAATTTTTGGTAAATTTTGCTTGTGAAATAAAATAAATGCTCCCAAAATCCTAGTCTTTTCACACATACTCCAAAAAACATACAGATTAACAAGTTCAACAATCAAAACCATTCCTAGTTCATGTTAGGTTAGCTAATATTAACACACAAACACAGACATGCACACTTCAGTTTAGATGTAAGTAGAAAAATAAATATCCACAACTAAAATAGCTAAAAGTGGAAGAGGTTTGTGAGTGCAAAATGTTGTTGGGACAGAGATAAAAATGCCATCAAAAAGAAAAAATCATACCCTAAGCATGGACTGTTGAAAACAGTCGGAGTCTTGTTATAAAAATAAGATCTTGGTCTGGAAGGTAATCTTAGAAAGTCATCAGTTATGAAGTAAAAGGGAGGGGACTTTTGGAGGCATGGTTGGTGTCAAGTCTAAGGAAAGGAAGCAAGAGGAAAACAAGTCTTCTACAGAAAATAAAAAAGGAGGAGAAGAATCACTGCTAGAACACAATGATTTCCCTACCCCATTCCCCTAACTCCCCCAAAGCTGCCAATATAGAAACTGCACTTCTTTATACCAACAGAAGAGGGCGAAATTGAACCAATCAATTTAATGTGCAGCCCAGATCGCTCATCCCTACTTGGTATTGTTGCTGATTCTGTAAAATATGAGATATTTCCCAGTAGACAGAAAACTGCTTTCAAAACACATAAACCACAAGAAGAAAAGAGAAAATGAGAATTACAAGATTTTAGCTAATGACTTGCTCTGCCAAAAAAAAAATCATAAAAAGAAAAAAAAGGGAACATATCAATCAATCATTTGTATGTATAAAAAGAAATTGCTTTAAATACGACATTCAAAAACTCATCAGGAATGAATAATAAAGTAAATTAGGAAATAAGAGCTTCCAGACTCACATAAGTAAGGCAGGGAAAATGCAAAATCATTTCACAAATGAAGACTAAAGCTGCAAGGGGTTATAAGACACTTTGGATCCTTGTTAACATTCTGTTGGCTGTGCCAAGTCATGGGATTGAATCCAAAGTCAAGGTTGTGAGGAAATGTACTTTGCCCACTTAGTGGAAGGAACATCAAAATCAGTGGGAGAGGATATAGATGAAGGGATGCTAAAGAACTGGCTCAGCCAGGCTCTCTACAACAGGTAGTGCAACCTGCTAATGCAGGGAGTGATGGCTTAGTTCTGACATGTGGAATTCCCAGCCCCCTCCCCTTTGTTCCCATGATGTACTGTTGGTACATCATAGTTCTGGGTGAAGCTGGAATGTAAAGTTAGGCAGGGAGCCTCTTCCAGGACAAGTCTTGGTTTGAGGAGATCTGAAAACAGCAGGCAGACATTATGGCCAGATTAGCATAACCAGCTAGACTACTTTAATAGGAAGTTAAGTGTAGATAGGAATTAGAGGTAGGATATTTTGAGGAGTAGCAGCTTTGGTGCCCCCCAGGGCAACTGCCCCAATTCTCTCCCCCGTAGCTTGTACCAGACTATGATGCATCCCCAATCCACATCCCCACTAAGCACTTTCCTCCATACTGCCCAACTTTCCAGAATCTAACCCCTTCTATTAAAAATGTGAGACTGGGCCAGGGGTGGCCGCCATATCTCCAGAGATGTGAGCCTGGAGGCTGCATCTCCAGAGGTGACGCTCTCTCTGTTTCTCACTAGGTGACACTCTCTATCCCTCACTACTTGGACTCTTGAGTCATTCTTTCTTCATCCTGTGCCTACTTCCAACGTTGCCTCCCTGAGAGGTAACACTGACACTAACCATAGTGTAGGAATGAGGGATATTTGGTCAAAGCGGTAGGGTACTAGTTGTGTTTTATTTTGAAATTTAACATATAGTTTTTTAAAAAATATTATTTTTTATTTTTTATTTATACATAGAAGCTGGGGTGCAAGCCAGAGGTGTGGGGCAGCAAGAGGGTTCACTAGAGACAGAGTGGGGAGAAGAATAGGCAGATCAGAAATACACTGCTGAGGGGAGCAGCGGGTGAGGCAGGAGAGGTCTGCCGCACCATGTGGGAATCTCCCTGGCCGGGAGTCGAACTCACGTCGCCACTGTCGACAGCTCCACAGCGCAGAGCTTAACTGCTGCGCCACCGGGGAGGCCCTGACATATAGTTTGATTAAATTTTATTCTTTTAGAACCCATGGATAAATTGTTCTGTGTAGTACTTCTCACGATTATATTTAAAACTCACCATTTGATGGTTAGTCACTTTGTGACTCAACTTGAGTTTCCAACTATGCTGAAGCATGATATCTTTTTAAGTTGTCACATGATTTTACTTCAAAATCAGACAATTTATCTTTCTTGTCCCACCTAGTTCTATCACCACTGACTAAAGTCAATGCACATAATATTTACTAACACTGTAAAATAATGAAAACAACCAAATTGCCATATGGCATTTAAAGGAATAGCAAACATCTCAGTAGTCTTTCCCTGAGGCTTTTGAAACTGATTAAATATTCCAGTAGATTTGGGGCTGCTATTTTATTTATTTTTTTGTAAAAGAATCCCGCCTGAAGGCTGGAGAATAGAATAGATGAGGACCATGGCTGGAGTGGTTCATGATAATACAGTGATGGATGAAAACTGACAGTTTACAACTTTTTTTTTCAGTTGTCATAAAAAAATAACTGGAAGTCAGTGTCTAGCATGGCTGCCAACCCAGTAAAAGCAGCAGGCAAAACATTAACTAAAACAGATGGCAAATTCACTATGGAAATGCACTTGCTTGGTAGCCACTCTCTAAGTGATGTAAATGAACAGGCAAAGCAGGGAAAGGAACCTGCAGGAAGGAAGGAACGTGAGTGGATTCCTTTCCTCAGAGGAATCTACTCTGATGTGCTTCTTTTGAATCACAGATAGATTCAATCATAAATTATATATCACTTACACAGTGAAGCAAGCTACTGTGATTTAGATAAAAGTTATCTCAGAAGAAAATATTTAGTTGTTTATTTTTACTTAGAATTAAACATGTTCAAATAGTTCCTTTTCCTCCCCCTTTCCTCTAGGCTATGTCAATTCCCTCTCTACCACATTCTGTTAAATGCCATTCACCGGCAATAAAAAACACGATATATTTTGTTAAATTGAAAACCTGCTTTGTCACTAGGAATAAAAAAGATTGTTAAAATAGACAATCACTGTAAAGACAAGTTAAATACTTCTGAAACTATCACTTTATTTACTTTGTTGAGGTAGCATGGTTTCCACCACTGTATGACTTAGGGGTATAGGTTCACACCTCTTCAGATATGTGTTGCCATACCAGGAGGTGCTCATAAACCTCTACTATAATCCATTGGGCCCCCTCCCCACCTAAATCCTTAGCCCCACTTTAAAAAAAATGTAATTTAAAGTGAACAGCTTTTAGTTTTGGTTAAAGATTACATTCAATGATTTTCAGAAATATAAGAAGCAACCTATGGACATGTTTTCAACAAATAAGTTTTCTACATACTTAGCATATTTAAATTTTAATTGAATTTGTCTTTAAAAATACTAATAAACCTTTTATAAAAGTCACAGTTAGGACCTATTTCAAAGATTGATAGACTGATTTATGCATAGAAGAACTGGGGTGTATGCCAGAGGTGTGGGGATGAGAGGATTCACCAGAGACAAAGTGGGGAGCAGAACAGGCAGATTTACTGAAATTGACTGCTGAGGGGAGCAGCAGGAGAGACAGGAGAGGTATGCTGCGCCATGTAGGTTAGCTCCCTGGCCAGTGATAGAGCTCAGGCCATAGCAGTGATAGTGCTGAGATAACCCCTAGACCACCAGGGAAGCCCTAAAAATTATACCTATTTCAGACAATTGTGAGAATTAAATGAGGCACTATATGAAAATCACTGGCATGAAATATGTACTCAGTATTTATTTTTAGTTTTGCTATTAGTATAATTATATAAAAAATATCCTATTCCTCTTTTAGATTCATAATTTTTATCATGTCTTTAAATCTCACAGTGCATTAATCAACAGCATATCTATTTTTCAATCTATATCAGAAAATATGACTAATGATTATAATTTTTAAAGGAATATTAGTTCATATGCTGCCTGTTTGACAAGTTTCAATCAAAGGTATAGGCTATATATAAATACATATGGGCACACACAGTTTATATTTTATGTATGTTTCAATTTATTTTTAGTCTGTCTTATTAATTTTACTAGTATTCTTTAGTATTCTCAGCATTTCTCAACTCACAAATTGCATTTGTAAGTAATTCAAGGAAGTGGTAGATTTGGAGCAACTCATAATCACTGAAAAATAGGCTCCTCTGAAGTGGCAGTGATGGGGAAATAGTGACAGTAAGGAAAGGGAGGTGAGAAAGTTATTAATCAGCAGACCTTTTCACTGCTCATCTATGTGTGTATTAGTTTGCTCTTGCTATGGTAACCTAGCACTGTAAACTTGTGTCATGGCAAAGTGAACTTACCTTCTAGATCTGGAGGTCAGAACGCTAAAATTTAGGCAGCTCTTCTCCCTACCTGCTTGTGACTGTGCAAGTGTTTCCCTTTTATTCTTTTTCCTTTCCCTAATAAAACTGTGTTTTGAAAATGTTTAAATGAAAAAGGAAGAACAAATCTAAAATGCATCCTAAGAACTGCATTCATTCTCAGAGCCCTTGGGGAGAATCTGTCTCCTTGTCTTGCCCAGCTTTTGGAGGCCTCCTATGTTCCTCAGCTCTTGGCACCTTCTTCCATCTTCAAAACCAACAATGTAGCATTGTCTTTACTCTGAAATTGCCTCCATACTTATTAAATCTCTTTTTCTGTTCCTTCTGTTTCTCTGTTATAAAAACCTCTGTGATTGCATCGGATCCTTGCAGGTAATCCAGGATAATTATCCCATCTCAAGATCCTTAACATAACCGCATCTGCAAAATTCATGTTGCAAGAAAGGTAACATATTCACAGGGTTTGGGATGTGGACATCTTCAGGGGGGTGTTGTTCATGTTATATCATGGCTTTATGTTATAAATCACTATGGAAAGCAGAAAACTAAAAATAAAAAATTGAAAATGCTCTATGTAGTCAGGTACTGACTCCCTGGAAATTAAAAAAAACAAATGAAGTATGAGGAGACTTAGCACCTGAGAGCAGGAGCAGAGAAGTCCCTTTACCAGTGGAAAGGCAATCTGAGGACAATCTAGAGATTAAACTCTAAAGTCCATTTTCTTTTAAAAATGGAAGGAAAAAAAGGAGCAAAGGAAAGAATGAAAAGGAAAAAAAGACGGAAGGAGAGAAGGACAGAAATATTTAAAATATCTACCATGTTGATAGAGTGGCAAGACAAATTGAGAAAAACTGCAATGTACCAGTAATTTTTGAGAATTTGGGAAATTTTTGAGAACTTGATATAAATTATTCAGGTTAGAGAATATGAGCAATGTTATATTTGTGTATTATAAAACATTTTTCCATGCATAAAATGTATTTAGAAACTTGACAATATAAACATTTAGTGTCTTTATTTTATAGAGTTTCCCAGTCCAAATAAGAAGCTTGAAGACATGGAGTGGGTTAATTAATGCTTTATTAACTCTTTTGTATGATACCATAATCTCAATGCAGTATGTCAAGTTAGAAAGCCAAAAGAATGCATGAGGAGTAAGTGCACACACACACACACAGTCACAATTGTTCACATGTAAAAGGAAATGTATTTCAATAAACAGCCAAAATGAAGATTTATTAAGAAGCATTATAATATATGGTTTATAATGCAAAAAGTAAATATCCACTCTAAATATGGCAGTATTATTCTGTTTGTCTGAAATTGATATTTGGATGTGAATGGTTTTCACTAAGAAGTTTTGAATGATGAAATCAAGCAAGTGACCCTATGGAGTTTAGAATATTGCCTCATTATTGTTCTGTGAATATTGCAGCAAAAGAAATAACCATGTTAATGAGATAATTTTTTTTTTTTTGCTATTCAGAAAAATTTAAAAAAAAAACTATTGCCAAGTTTACCAAATCCTATTATAAAAAATTAAACACAGTTCAGGAAATTTTAAATGTATAAACATAAAGCATTGTACCACAAAATTAGTAGATGCTTAACATCTTTGAGAACCCACTTAAATTTATTCTTTTTTAGAAAACTGCTATATTTTAAGGTTTTGAGCATATTTATTAATTGAAAGTAGTTTGCATATATGTTTATATCACTATATCATTATGTCCATACTGCATAGAAACAAAGCTAATCTAAATTAAAATGGTTTTGTAATTATTGGATATGTTTAGGAATATAAAGTTTAGAATATCTAATTTTTTCTGCATCTAATTTATCATCTAAAATAAAGTTTGATTCCATTAATCAGAGAAGATACATTATCAAATAAGTCATTCACTACAAGACCCGGGAAGTCACTAAGTACGTAGTAATGTCATATTTCTCTTGCCAGTGCATACACATAATAATATAACAAATAGATGATGAATACCATAAAGTAAAGCAAATGACACTAATCTTACTAAAGTAATGACTCATATATTTAAGAGCATATCAAATGTTTTCTTGTATATGATGAATTGATCACCAAAGATACTGCTTTTTTCTGTTGAACACAAGTAAATTTTAATCATATATGATTCCTGTATGATCCTATATGATCATACAGGATAGATTCATTTCTATAGATTCATTTCAGAGAATGTAGTAATGTTTATAATACTCATTGTTCTTATCATGTCCTAAGCATTTCTTAAGGACCTCACTTATATTAAGTCATGCAATCCTCAAAACAGACCAATGAATTGAGTATATCATTATTACCACTTTGCATATGATAAAGTCTAGAAGATAAGTAAAATATTCAAAGTCGTAATAACAGTGAAAGTCATCCAGCCTGTTTCCAAGAGTGATGCAATTAACTTTCTACACACTGTGCAGTATAGAATATTCCTACATAAATGAAGTCAGTGGAAACTTTCATTATTGCTTATTATTGTTATAATTACTTTAATAGCAGTTACTTTTGGATCAAATTGAAGAATATATAAAGAAATAAAGATTGCCTAAAGTCAGCACCACCTTTACCAGTGCTATTGGAATAGGAGGACTATAGAGAATTTTCTAGTCAGACATTCAGCATATTGTTTTATGTATCACACATTTCTATTCTATTTCTACTTTACCTATTTGGGATTCTGTCAGGTCAGTTGTGGCATTAAGCAATTTCAAGGTGTAGTGAACCATGAACTACATTTCCATAAATATTCTGGTTGGAAGACAGGTAAAATAAGGATGTCTACAAAAGTGAGTGCATGTGAACATATATTTTTTTAGAGTCTTTGTCTGTAAAGATGCTACTTTCTGGATATTGACCATATCTTTGTAATCGAACTGTCATACCATGGTATTTCCATCAATGGTTTCTCAGCAGTATATCACATTACTAATAGGCACCGTCATAGGAATGAAAATGATTGTTCTGATTTGTGCCTAGATGTGATTCCTAATTTGTTTTTCATCATAAATAATATTCTCCCCTCACCTCCATTTGCTCCAGTGGTGAAAGGAAATGCAAATCCCTATCCTAATACTATTAGCAGAAACCTCACTCCCTACAGACCTGAGAAGTATATATTGAGGCAATTTAACAGATTTGTATTGCCCTTGATGAGAAATCACTTTCAAAAAGAAAATAATTTTCAATATGAGTTTCTTCACTCCCTGTACTGGAAGGGTTATTTAAAGATGTGACACATATGCTTTATAAGCAATTTACATTTGGAAAAATAAACTGTGTGTATAACATATTTGCAGGTACCAGGGTGTGTTAGAGCACAGCTGCGATATAAAACGGAGTGCCTGACTGTGGGTCTTCACCTATGCACTTAAAAGGGAGTTATAATAAGACTCAGTTGCAGGCTCACAATAAAATTAATAAAGGGTTTATTTACAAAAGGAGGGGAAATTAAAAAAACAACTCAAGGGAAAAAAAAGGGAAGAATAAATTGGTGAATGCGTCCTACCAGTTCTGCTGAGCTGGAATCCCAATGGCGCACCAAAACTTGGCAAACAGCCAAGAGACCCCCGCAAAGCCCACATGTCTGGTTATACACCAGACATGGTTGCTTAACTCCATCCTCAGGTCCCAGCATCCTCCCTTCGGTGAGGATGACATTATGGGATTTGTAGTCTTAGGTGTCTTGGATCTCTCTGGTCTGAGGTGAGTGTGGGGTCCGTAAAAGACTATCTGTGGAGTTTGTTCAGGCCGTCCTTTTTCCCTCAACACATGGAGGAGCCATCAACTTTAAAGATTGAGGTTGCTTCTCTAAATATCTAGCAAAAGTGTGATCTATTTGAATGTTGCCTTAACTAATGTATAAACATTTGTTAACCATTAGAATCAACTTATAATACTTTCCCCCCAAATCTTGAATTGGTTTGTAAAGCTCCATCACATCCTGTTGACTTGAGGAAGTGAATTACAGTGCTTACTAATGCCATTAATGAAAATGAGGCTATGATAAATGGAGATCCTTGTGACATGGATCATTGTGCTAATGATCAATATCCACAGGTTCGTGGAAGTTACAGCTCTTACAAAAGAAAATTAGCTAATGCCGATTACAATTTATCAAGGTGCCATTGCTAGCTAGTGTGCTGTAAATGCATTAATAATAGCTTACAACAGGTTTGAATGTAAAAAGGTCCAAATAGCCAATTTTGCAAATGGGATGCTAAATTGGAATTTAAAGTAGTATGCAAATAACTGAGATTTGTGAAATAGCAGTCTGAAATGAATCGTTTATATATTTTATCTTTCCATTAGTCAACTAACACCAATTTTTGCTAGAATGATTTGGTCAGAGAAAGTCAAACTGGAAGTTTACCCAAAGCTGAATATATGATGATAAATTGGGATTGGATATCTATAAAGAAGAAATAAGATATTATTAATAAACATATTTTTCTTTGGAATTACTAAGAAATCAAACTTTTAAAGCCATTATCCAATGAGTCAAGGCATAAAAATCAATAAAATTTTGAAATATTATCATGATGTCCTCTTTAAGACTGTTCTAATGAACCTATTGTAATCATGCAAATGGATAAAGAATGTTAAGTTCAGATAATTGATTTTATTAATGAATATCACCTATATGGATATATACATATATAAAAATGTGAATATGTATGTGAATATTTGTGTGTATATATGTATATATCCAGATATTTCTAATTCCCTGGAATGAAACAGACAGACATGGAATATTTGTCATCAGTTTGTATTTTCACTTTAGGCACTTTTGTTCTATGTTATTAATAAATAAGTTAGCATGAAGAAAAGTAGGCTCTGTCCCAGATGCTTTCTCTTTATAACTCTAGAACATTTTCATTAAGACATTGTGCTGCAGCTATAAAAACATCAACATTTTCTTCTCACCATTGAATTCTCACTACTTTATCTTCCCCATTTTATTAAGTGATCATTTGTAAAGCACGCTAGTTTTGAAAAATGGAGGATTTATGTGACTTTCTTTAGTGTGAAATGTTTTAAAAATATAGTTTAGCCAATCCAGTGTGTCTTTTCGATGCTGATGTAAAGAAATAGGGCAGGAAGAGACTCTGACCTATAGTAATATTAAAAAGTTGGCAAATCAGGCCTCCCTGGTAGCCTAGGGTTTAAGTCTCAAGGCTATCATCACTAGGACCTAAGTTCGATCCCAGGCCAGGGATACCCACATACGGTGCAGCAGACCTCTACTGTCTCTCCCTCTGCTCCCCTCAGCAGTGTATTTGTCAGTCTGCCTGTTCTGCTCCCTATTCTGTCTCTGGTGAATCCTCTCATCCCCTGCATCTCTGACCTACACCTCAGTTGTTCTACCACACAAAAATTCAAAAGTATAAAAGTAGGCCAAATGGTGGGAAACAATCATACTATGTTATCTGGATATAATAAACAAATTGAGAAACAAGTATTTATAAAAACTGCTAGGAATTCTGGCTAAGAGTAGCAAAATCTGTGGCCTTTTTCCTTGGGCTGCTGTCATCTCTCCCCTCCAGCGCAAGCAGAAAGAATGCAAGTGTTGCAGAGTAGAGCTGGCCATGGGCTCTCAAACATGCTGCTCAAGTGGGTGGACTCAATTTGAGGCAATATGTCAGATAACTGGTAAAACTTGCTAACTCCTAGAAAACAGGTGAGGAAATTTACAGATCTGCTTGCCAGAAGTTGCAGTCACATTTGAAGGATATAACAAACCAACCAGAAGTTTAATGAAGAGAATTTAGAATGAGCAGCCACATAAACTCTCTTAAGCTGTCTGATTGATAGAAAATTCCATTCATGTGAGGGATTCTAGTATATGGTTAAAGCTAAGGCAGAATGGAAAACTGCCATTTAAATGAACTCCCAGACAAACGTGGCTAGCAGTTTTCAAGCACAATATCTTCCCAAATCTTTAGCTAATAACTAAAATATAAAATAGAATGATAGTATAAAATACATGGCTAATACTAAGGGGGAAAAGGTAATAGAAACTGACCTTGAGGATGTTGGATACCGGATTGAGCAAAGATATCAATCCAATTGCTGTAGATAAGCTATTAGTACTCAGTGACACCATGTTTGAAAAACTAAAGAAAAACATGTTTCTATGACTTAGCAAATAGGGCAACCCAAAGAGAAATAGATGTTAAAAATGGAACTTCTAGAGTTTAAAAGTAAAATTCTAGAATCAAAATGAAAAAAGTACTATGTTCTATGGTAGGTTTGAGATAACAGAAAAAATTAATGAGTAATTACAAAGGTAAATAGGAAGTAGATTTCTATCTAAGAAAAAATAAGTGTATAATAAATAAAATAGAAGTAGGCAGTATCAATAGTCATGTCCTCTTTAGATTATAGTAACTCTGAGGATCATTTAACACATTCTCCTGTAATTCTGCAGAGGAATTCGATGTCTTGAATACACATAATTTATTCAGTATTTGTAAAAACAGTCATCTACCTATGTTTCTAGGCTCATCCCCCAGATAAACTGGTTGTCCCTCAATACTTGTAAGTTTTCATATCTCAAACCTACAGAGTGGTATGAAAAGCAATCTGTAATTACAATGAAATTATTTGCCTATCTATGTATTGAGTCTTTTCCCACCAAACTATAAACTCCATAATGGAAGAGATCTCATTTTGCTAAGTTCATTGCTAGCTTCCACACCTTCAGAAAAATCTTTGGTATCATAGTAAATGCTTCCCAGCTTTCTTGGTGAGTCAGTGAATGATCATATAGTAAATATTCACTTGTATTTTTATTGTGTTTCCTTTTGTAATTCTTTTTCCTCTAATCTTTCCTTTTTTGTTCTTTAAAGGGAGGAAATGTAAAATTCCTACTAGTTGGCAGAAGGCCTATGTTAAAGCTCGAATGGCTCACTGGCTTTTGTTTCTTTTAGCTTTGAAAGGTTCTTTTTAGCCCCCAAATCTTCTATGCCAGAGTTAGAGGATTCTTTTATCCTAAAAAATAATCCCCAATGAAACATTTTCAACCCGACCTAAAAATCACAGCTTGGTGGAGTTACAAAGGATAAATCTGCTTTCCAAAGGCAATTCAGCACTTGCAAAAAAAAAATGTTTTATCTTATTAAAGACTGATTATCTCAACGTGATAAAAGCTTATAATTAAAATTCATGTCTCTCTGTAAAAGGCAAAACTACAGGGATGAACAGAACACTGCTGAACTGAGAGTGGAGGGAGGATTGTCTACAAAAGAACAACATGAGGGAATTTTTGGCATCTCTACAGTAACAACAGAAGATAACGAGACTTTATATACTTGTCAAAATTCATATGCATTGACATCTAAATAAGTGACTTTTACTCAATTTACTTTTAAAATTTAAGTTCTAAACTACTTTTGGCCTCCTTAGTGTTGGTATGCTGGTAAAGTCCCTAATCAGTTTAGGGGGAAAAAAAGCTGTATGGAAATTATTCACTAAGATCAATTCAATGAAATTTAACAGCTTTTGAAAGTAGTCAAAGCCTTGTTATATAGTAAAATACATTTTGAGTATATTCTGTATTTTATACTATCGTAAACATGACTATTTAACTAGGCTGAAAGTATTTTTCCTTAAGTTACTTTGATTCTGTCATCATACCTATAATGTGATTGAGTATAATAAGGTAGAACAGTTAAAAGGAAACAGGCACCTGCTCTAATTCTAAAAGCTGTAGAGTATTCAGTTTATTTCTCTTGGAGAATTACTGTTATTCCTAATTATGTTTTAGGAGATTAAAAGAATACAGACATTCTGAAACCGAGCTGAGTGACTTCCCCCCACCCCTGTGTGTGTGTGCATGTGTGTGTGCGTGTGTGTGTGTGTGTGTGTTTGTGTGTGTCTGTGTGTGTGTGTCTGTGTGTATCTTTCTCCTGCTCCTTCCAGTTTATAAAGATTGTAACAAATTTCGTAAGGTAGCACTTCAAGTAAAACTCAGTCTGTCACTAAAACAGAAACTGCTATTTAACTAAGAACTGCTTATAAGCACCTCATAGTTTTTAAATGGAATCATAATAGATTCCAAAGGGACACCGTGGGATTTTTCTGTCAAGACCAATAATGATTGTAGTTTTGGTGATATTATCACGCTGGGAATTACTTCTAATAAGAGACATCATAAAAGCACAAGTCTTCAGATAGGAAACATTTTTTTTTTTTACTTTATAGTCCTAGGATAATCTTTATTATTTTGTAATTATAGTATTTCCATAAGCTAATGTTCTTTAATCACACATGAAAAATATCCGAGACAATTATTCCTGAAAATTGTTTCAGACAGATGCTGTAGATCCTCTCCTCAGAGAAGGTTCTCAATTTTTCTAAATTAATTTATCAATAGTGATTCAGTTATCTGTTGCTGCCTAACATCTATCTTGCAATTTAGTGACTCACAGCAACACTATTATTTCTCATGATTTTATGGCTTGACTGGGCAGATTTATGCTGGTTTCACCTTGGTATTCTCATGTGACTGTTCAGTTGAAGGATGGCCAGATAAAAGGCCCTTCACAATTCTGGCAGTTGGTGCTCAGTGTCCCCTGAGACACCCCACACAGCCTCTCATCTTCTGTAGCCCATACCAGCATCCTTAAGTGGTAGTTTCTGATCAGCATTCTAGGAAGGTGCAGGCAGAAGCCATAGTATCTCTTGAGACTTGAGCTTTGGAACTTGTACAAGGTTGTTTCTGTCACAATCTGTAGTTCAAAGCAGGTTTATGTCCATGGTAAATTGAAGAGGTGGGTCAATACTCTCTTGAAAGAAGTTTCCTGCAAAATATCATGGCCAGGATTTTCAATTAAATAACTCCTCAGCATACCTTGTCAATATCAACCATAAATCCCAGAGTAATCACCTATTCTAATTGTGGTAATGTTACAGGGCAACCCCGATATACAATGGGGTGCCTGACTGTGGGTTCTCA